>RJWT010003359.1:0-36752 GCA_004365215.1 Cuniculus paca | reverse complement strand
ATAGGAGTGGATCTCAGTCTAATCAGCTTCTGCAGGTCTGCCCACAACCTGGAGCTCCAGAATGACTGGTTTTTCTGTCCTTAGTCCAAGCAACTTCTGCAGGCTGCCCACAACTTGGGGCTGCCACCAGAAGTAGTTAGCAGTCTTGGCCCCAGGTGGGCGTAACCTGCCTGACCCCAAGATGGACCCCAGCTGATCACTCTCTCCAGTGGGGCAGGTGGGGGGGTGGAATTCCAAGCACTCACCAGCAGCCAGAACAGCCACTCTGCATCTGCTACTCTCCTTTATCCATGCGCCTCTCTGCAGAGACCTCTGGGCTTAACCACAGCTGAGACCATGACCACAACCATGACTGTGATCGCAACTGCAACCGTGCATCTCTAGGCTCAGCAGCATTTCTGGTAGGGTGAATCCGGCTCCAGTCTAAGGCGCTGCTAGCCACCACCTTCTTCTTCATTTAAATTCTTTTTATTTTCTTTGTGGGCTTCAATTCATATTTTAGATTCTTCCTTGGTCCAGAGGACCCACTTCCTTCCTTCTTGTCCTCTCCATGATGTTATATTCCAGCATCTGAACTGTTTCTCTCGGAGACACTGTTTACTCTGCTGCTTACTGTTCCACCATCCTTAGCTCTCTAATCTATATTTTTACCTTACATTTTCTATATTTTTTAAAAAACTGTATACCTTTCAGTTGATAAGTAAAAGTTGAAAAAGGAAATATTCAGATTATGAAGAATAACTTAAAAGCCTTATATCAAAAAAAGTGAGCACTCAGAAAAGAGGGGCCAAATGTAAAGCTCATGTTTCCTTTCTGTACAATTTCATTTTTTTCCTCATGGAATGTAAATTTTCCACTCGTTGGATTTTTGCTTTCATTTGAATTAATAGGAATTGAAGAAACAAATTTGCATTATTTCACTGGCAGCTTTGAAAAGGCAATGAGGTTTTTGTCATTGAATTTATTTTGTTTTGTGTGCACATTATCCAAAAAGCCTTGCATCTTCTCATTTTTACTTATTGTTTATAGCAGCACAATTTCTAATAGCTAAATTTTGGAAGCAGCCCAAATGCCCATTAACTGATGAATGGATAAAAATGATGGGGTCTTTTTATACAATGGAGTACTACTCAGTCATAAAGTAGGCTAAGCTGGATACTTTTATAGGTAAATGGATGCAACTCTAGACCATTCTCATAAGTGGAATAAATCAGATTCACATGTGTAAACATCATATTTTCTCCCTAGTGTGAGAAGCTGAAAGAGTAAATACTCGAATGCTCAATAGACATTGTGAAGTGGGAAGAAACTGTTCAAAAGGAAGAGCAACTGGCATGGGGGAAAGAAGAAAAGAAGGAAAGGAATAGCAAATATACATATACATATTTGATAGATGCATATACGTACAAAATGATTAAAATTGTAATTAAAATATTACATATACACACACAATATGATTAAGATAGCTACACTACTAATTTCTCTTAGTTCATTAAAAGAAAGGTTTGTGCTAATACTGTTTGGCCTAAATCTTGCACTCTGAGGAACAAATTTAAAGATAACAATATGTACTGTATGAACCATTGTTACTCTCCTATTACCTTGTTTTGAAATTTTGTTCCTTTTTTAAATGTTTTTCTCTTTAAAATAAAGTTTTAAGGACATGGATGGTGGTGTGGCAGTTGGAATGAATAGAAATAAAGGTCACTTAAATGGTAAGTGGAACATACTGTGAACACCATGACACTAATGTAGAATAATCTCCACAGTAGCACTGCATCATGTATTCTCCAGAAATTAGTTTTGATCACAAGAACACATAAAATCCCAGAGGAATGACAAGAAAGTGATTGAACGATTTCTTTAAGGTAGGAAAAGGTACTTGTACTTGAATGACCACAGCAGCTTCCAGTAAACTTTCCCATGAGGCTCCACCATGTGAAAGCTGTATACCTAGTCCCTACTGGGTGAATACTGTATACTAAATACTAACACTCAGTACTGTTTGAGTTTTCTCTGTATTTGGAGTCACTCATCTTGATAACTTTCTCTAAGAATAAAACCTCAGAATACTTCCTGTGTGAGAACAGTTGTTGAGTTATGTAAGGGACAAATTAACATTTGTCCCTGGTGAAACCAATTTCAGAATATTTTTCTCCATCTTTTTCGAAAGAAATGCATTTTCTTTACAGAAAGGCTATTTCTAATATGTATGTCAGGGGGATTTCACTCGTCTTGTGATATCAATTTTATCCTGAACAGTGTGAATCTTTGTTCGTATATGAAACCAAGATATTTTAAGGTGGCATTCTCCTAAACTTTAAAATAAGGTGGAGAAGAAACTTGTATCCAGCAATCTAAGGAGCAGGCACTTTTGGACAGTTTTGGAAAATAGTAACTTTCAGAAAAGGAATAAAGTAAAAATTTCTAAGTAGTTACTATATCTATATAACTATGATAGTTAGCATAAGGTCAAAATGTAATTAGATGTATACACTCCACAAAGTTTCAGTCATTAAAATAAATTTAATGATGGAAAATAATAAATTCAAACTAAGTTGAGCATGAGCAGATTATTTTCCATTGTTAAAACATTTATGTATATCAAGTTTCTCAAACTTTGCCTTTCAAGGGCTTTGCTAATTTTCCTGCTTCATGTAAGTCACAGTATCATACACAAATTATCTGTGATATTTGTTAAAAATAAAAATAAAGTGAGTCCTCTATTTAACTAATGAGTCACTTAGCCAAACCCTTTGCCCAAGTCTTACAGTCCACTTATCCTCTTCTAATGCAACAGGCTCAATTCGCCAAAACAAAACTGTACAAAGAGAAGTTCTATGAACCATGAAAAATAAAATCAGAGTGTATGTTGCACATACGATTTATTTTCAAGAAATTACTTGACCATTTTGTACCTATAAAATTTCCAGTGAAAGAAATTTAATTATTGGTCCTGAGGCACTTATTTTTAAATGAAAGTACAAATTTACCTTTCGGACCATTCATGAAAGAGGAGTAGGTGAAACTTCTGAAGAAATAAATTTCCAGTGCAAACCTTAAGACTGAAGTCCTACCTATCCTGTGCTGTGGTGTTAAAATATAAATGTCCTTGCCTACGTGCAGTTTGCTTTAGAAGCCAGGTCCAGTACACTACTTTGACAAGGTCATCACCATAAACTATGACAGAGAGGAATGTGCTCCTTCATCTTTTCTCCAGATTTTCTTGCAGCAACAATCAAGCGCCATCTGAAGCATATTTTGTATCTTGGATGAAGAATGATTTGGAAAGATATCTCTTTCCTATCACTGTTGGAATTTATTTAAAATAATAGCACAGAAAGAGAAAAAAGAGGTGGAGTAGGTGACAAAGATGAAGTTTGACATGAGAAAGCTAAAAGTTAATGAAAAAATAGAACACTTAGGTAACTGATATATACACACACAGAGGGATATATAATGGATCTTATATGAAAACCGATGATATGCTTTCTAATTTCTAAATAAAGTTAAGGAATGTATTATAAAATGTCTAATAGGGTGACAAAAATTCTAAGAGTTGAAGAATAACAACAAAAATTGACAAGTATGATAGAATAGAAATATATAAAACTCTTCAACCCTTTTTATTCTTACTAGATATACTCAGTTATTCTTGTTCTAATCTTACTTCAATCTAGTGAAATATTTCATTAATATCTATTCTTTCTCTCCCTTGCACTTTTTCTCATTCTTTGTATACTTTTTTGATCGTTCTTGTGTTGTAGCTTTCTCTCTATTTTTCCTGCCTATGTTAAATTATTTTTCTTCCGCTCAACTGAAAAAACATAATTAATGTAGACAATAAGGAATATTAGAACATGATCTACTAAGTTCTTGAAGATGAATCAAATTTTAAAACCAGATAATACTATCTTCATTCATGTTCATATGGTTAATTTGGCCATTAAGTTGGTATAATCTAAACCAAAACAGAGTTATAACATTTATATTCTAGTTATGTAACATAATATAAATTCTGAATAATATAATTAAACAAATCAATAAATGAAATATATTATTGATTTTGAAATGAGAGTATATCATCAACTACACATACAAAGAAAACAACACATTAAACTTCGAGTCATAAATATTTGAAAATGAATAAATATTGAAATTCTCTTAGCAGAGAGAGTCCTAATTTTTCACCTTGTGTTTTAAGTATTGTTTTGCACATTTAAGTCTTCAGTAATGTATTAATTTTGTGTAATTAATGGAATGAGCTGAAAGAGGATAGAAAAATGAGAAAAAGGTAGTAGCTATTTTTGATCATTTGCTTTGAAAAAGCAGGCAATTTGACAGAATAACATTTTACCATTGTGTAATGAATAAAATAATTATAGCACATAAAAATGAAATTATTTGATTATCTTAATGAATAATCCAACATTACCGACTTAATTATAACACATTATACAGATAAAGCCAAAAAGATGCAACTCAATTACCGCTTTAATTTTAAAGCAGTATTTCAAGTTTTGAACCTTCCAATCTTTCAAGCTAGGGAAGTAGTTAACGTCAAGGTTTTAAGTGGAAGGAGAATAATGAGAAACTGTCCCAGTACTTTTATAGTTCCTACAAAAGATACTGATATGTTAAGCCATTCATTGAGGTTTATCTATCCTGCTTTTGTTTTCTAAGGCGACTGCACCCTGAATTATAAAAACCATAGGAGTTCTCCTGTTTCAGTCTCTTTCAATAACTGCTTTCCTTTGCCTTTGCTTTGATTCCATGGGCTGTCCTATATTTTTCCGATAAATTACTGTAGTTTGCTAAAGATACCCTGGTCTGTTTCTGTACCTTGAAAACGAATAATTCAAAAAGACAGAGACATTGTTTATTAGTTATCATTGATCTAACTGACTGCCAGAAGAGTTGCTATCATAGTTTTGTATAAGCAATTTGCTCAGGAAATCAATGCACTGTTTTGCTTCAAGCATAAAATCAGATTAAAAGAAAAGCTTGTGGGAAAGTGAAAATCTTTTTATGCTCTCTAAAATTATGAGGATAAACAAACAATCAATTTTCTTATTAAATGATTATATAGGACAGTTTCTGTAAATCTATTATTTTTATTGACATGAATTATTTTCCAGAATATACTGCTAAGCCACACAATGAATATAATTTGTGAGCTCTTCAAAGGTACAAATGAATACCTCATAATTTTACTTAATACCCGCTTCTTTCTCCACAAGTCTCCGAATCTCAACTGTCATTATTTCTGCCAAAAAGAATTATTTTATTTCATTATGAAATTGAAGTCAAAATGTTCTGCAATACAGTTTCTCTTACCTGCTGTTCCCAATTGCTTCACCTTATTTCCAGAACCATCTCAGTTGAGAATTTTAACCATTTTCATCCATTGAAACCATTTTTGCCAATGTCACCTGACTCATCATACCTTTTTAATATCTACATGGTAAAGCATTATTACTCTTCATTGTTATCTGTAGAACTAAATGGAAAAGACCAGTCTCTCCTCATCTATACATTTTTTTCAGTCAACTCCAGGAAAACCACTGTACTTCTTGACAATCTTTTAGTTGTCTCTTAGTTTCTCTCATTCCTTTGATCATTTCAGAGCTGAGTACCTGGATCCTTTATTTTCCACATACAATTTTTCATGATACTAACCAGCTTCATTTTAAAATACAATCTCCAACCATGATTTGCAAATATGTAATTCTTCCCTACAGCTATACACAGAACTCTAAAATTGGCATGCCAATTGTCTGCCATTAGTTTCACCTGAATGATTAACAGCTATTTTAGCTTAAAATGATAAACTGTGTTTATTAATTATTTATCAATTCTGCTTCTTTGGTAGTCTTCCTTATGTCTTTAAAAGCAACTTATATTATTTTCCTAGTTCTAAACTTTTGGAAGCATGAATAAATCTTATCTTCTTTTTATACCGTATATTTGATATTAATTTGATAATACAGCAGCAACTCATCATATTTTACTACATCATTTGGTCTCAGCCAGGTCCAAGTCACTAAGATCTCCAGAAAAGTTTCACTATTCATCTATTCTTTTTACTTTTATTTATCTATTTCTGTTCTCAATACTGTAAGCACAGAAGGTGTATATCAAAGGTCTAAATTTGGACTCCTCAGTAAGCATATTCTGTGATTCAAAGTGCAATCTGCTTTTTAAGAGTTCTGCTTTGCATTAGTATCTTTGGATGTGAGCAGAAAGAAGCAGTATAGACCGAAGAAGAAGCAATGGTGTGAAGAGTATCTAATGACACTTAAAGCTAGTCTGACTGGCACATGTTCATATAGAAAAACCTTATAGATGTGTCACAAGTATTTTCCCAAGATGAGACTAGATGACCATTCCTACAAGATGCATTCTGAGAAGTGCATGACCCTGGAAAAGGGCACTCTCTGCTGCCTGGGGAAATTCCAAAATGCCTGGGTTAATGAAGGTGTCTGCCTATCTTTCAACAGTATGCAATAGCAGATGCAATAAACCCCCCTTAAATCATGACACGCACATCACTGTGTCTATTTATCTTATCGTGTGTCTTTTCTATTTAAAACTGTCTGTGTATTTTTCATTTATTTCAGAATTTGAGCCATTGAATTTACAATGACTTTCAAGAGTTCACTGAACTCTGATATTCTCTGTTAGGGCTAATGTGGTTCACACCACTCCAGTTCTTATGTCCTTTACACTCTTGGTCAAACATACTGGACATAGTTCCTCTCTGTTCTACTTGAGCTGTTCTTTCCCAAATGACAAAATCTATTTTCTCATCTCTTGCATGGTTTTACTGAGATATCATGTGGATCACATTAAAGATTATTACTGCTGGGTTAGTAAGCTTTTTGACTCTTGATAAATACCTTACCTAAAAAATTTATAAAAAGAGATTTATTTGGGTTCACAATTTTACAGGATTCAGTACATAGCCAGTTGTCTCTACTCTCATTAAACCTGTGGAAACATCACTGTGCAAGGAACCTTACAAGGGAAAACCACTCACCTCATGGTGACCATAAAATAGACAAAGGGCCAGGCAAGAAGATGCCAAGAACCAGACATGTCCCCTAAGGTAATGCCACTGTGATTTATTCCCTGGAACTGGGCAACATCTCTTTTTCTCCATCATGGCCTAATAATGCTACCAATCATATGATCAATAAATTAATCCATTCAGTAAGTCACAGCCCTCATAGTCTGATCATTTCCTAAAAACCCATAAGAAACCAAACCTTCAATACAGTGAGATCTTGGGAGAGATATATTGTATCCAAGCCATAGTATTCACCCTGTTATAATTTTCCCTTTAGATATTTTATTTCTCTACACACACACACACACACACACACACACACACACACTTTTCTCAAATGTTCTTATTGCACTAGAGGATAAATTCTAAGAAGGGTACATTTCTGTTTTTGTTTGTTGAAACTTCTTTCTAAATACTGAATCATTACGGTAGTAACTGGCACAATGATAACATTCAATAAATATTTGTCATATTAACAAAACATATTGAAATGCAGTGAGTCTAAAATATCTTAAGAACCAAAGGAAAATATGTGATTTTTCATATCCTGTTGAAAAAGTTTCTTTTTTGCTGGTTTATTTTGATGAATTAATTTAACTCGCACACTCCGTATTTAAAACACTCTTAGTTACTTGTTTTCTCATTGCTGAGACAAACACCTGACACCCAAAATAAGGGAAGAAAAGGTTTAATTAGCTTACAGTTCTTGGTGGTTTTAGTCCATAATCAGCTGACTCCATAGCAGAGTGGCATGACACTGGGGCAACACTTCAAGGCAGCAGCTGGAGAAAAAGAGAAAAGGCAGAAACAAACCTCTTCTCCTCCCTTATATTGTACAAGGTCACTCCCCCTTCAAGACTAGTCTAACACTCACAGAATGTCCTTGCCCTCCTTTGTACAGGATGAGGATATTTACAAAGTTGACACAATGTATCAACCATAGCAAACACTGATTTGTTTTGCTGTGTGGTTAAGCAAATAGAATGTAAATTCATTTACTTATTTAACATACTTGAAGTTTTATTGTGTTCAAAGTAACTTTGTTATGCACATGGAAGAGGTGTGATAGTTCCTTATAATTTTATCTTTCTCATCAAAGATAGTACTTACAGATTGATGGAGAAAGGATATAAAGTTTAATACTGTTGGGTACATAAAATGAAGAGTAGATAGAAAAATTAAATGGTGAATGAAGAAAATGGATTGTAGAAAAATGGATATGTAAGGGCTGGGGATCTAGCTCAGCGGTCTAAGCACCTGCCCGGCAAGTGCAAGGTCGTGAGTTCAATTTCCGGTGCTGCAAAAAAAAAAAAAATGGATATGTAGATACAAATGTGGAAATGATCAGTAGACAGTAGACAGAGTTTATAAAAAGAAATTTTTGTGTGTGATGAAGTTTTCCATCCAAATTTTCACAAAATGTGAATTATTAGATTTTCAAAGAACAAATATATTCTTTGCAAATAAGTGAATAATGGCTTATTAAATAACAATGACCTTTAAAAAGTCTTCAAAAATCTAATTGCATGTTTACATGTTGGCCAAATAGATGATTAAGTTGTGCAATTTGTACTGCTGATTGTAAAAGTTAATCACTATGTTTCTAGTAAGATTATTTCAATAAGTACTAAAACATCCATGAAATTATTATATGAAAAAAATGGAAACCCAGAAATGCCCCTAAAACACCTACACATGCATGTACAAGTGTGCAAATGAGATTGTGAAGTTTAGTTATACTTAGAATCTAGCTTACAATTTATAAGATGAATAGAACCTGAGAAAGCAACTTTAAATCACTGTGCTAAAGCTTTTAAAAACAGAGTGCATCAAAATTTTCCTTTGTTGTATTCTCTCTAAAATTAAAAAAAAAAAACTTGCACAATATAAGAAAGTCCCATTGTCTCTCACACCATCTCAATACTTTTGAATTAGAAATTACTGGGCTGTGCCTCAAAAATTATACAACTCTTGCACAGATAAGTGAGAGCTTTGTCTTGAAGTCATTAGAATATGTTGAAATCCTTTGCTACGACAAATTTCTGTGTAAGGGCATTGATATCTCTGCTACTGGTAAAGACAAATGTGTGGCAATGTGCTGAACAGATAATTACCATGTATACTGAAATAAGAATGGCTTTGTTGATGATCAAGAAGAATTTGATAACCATGCTGAATGACAGCAACCACCAAAATCAATTTTACCCCTTAAACTAAATGTGATACATACTGAATCATGGTGAAATTTACTTGCATTATTCGTGAGCCTCAGCAAATAAAAAGTAACCAGAATTTCCATCAGGAATTAATAGGTTTTCTTTTGCTTCTCTTCAAATTATACTTTTACCAGGCTTAAGTCTGCCTACAATTAAAATGGAAGAAATCAGTGTTTCTCACAGAAATGAAAAGTGGTATAGTAAATAAGAGAATGAGTAAAGCAGTTACTTAATCTTAACAACATTCTTTCCTTGTTGCGTTATTTATTTATTTATTTATTTATTGTATTGGGGATTGAACTTACAACCTTGCAATTGTCAGGCAGGCGCTTGTGCCACTGAGTTAAACCCCCTGCAATTGTTACGTGACTTTTGAGTAGCAAGATATCATCATTGCAACTTAAATTCATCTGTATTATATGCATAATAATTACACTACACTGGAATATTCAAGAAGATTAAGGATTTTAGTGGAGGTACAGTGTTCTGAATAGACTGCAGTAATAAGCTTCCAACAAAGGTATCTGTTTCAAAAGTAAATTTATTAGAGATAAAGAAGTCTCCCCATTAGTTACATAGAACTTCCCAAGAAGAAGGATGAAGCTCGTAGATGGCATCTATCCTGTAGAGGATAGAACACAACTGATAAAACTATCTCTTTGACAATTTGTAACTAAGTGTGGAAACAGGTAGAGGTTAGGTTGTGTGCTTGCATTTTGTTTTGATGGTACTGAAATCAATGAGAGGAACAATTTAGCACAGGAAAGAGAGATAAGTGTAAATGTGGGTAAGTAGGCAGGGTCAGATCAGACCAAAGCAGTGCAGGATTTTGCTTTCACTGTTTTTATTCTTTTTAAATATATATATATATTTTTTTTGAAATAGTATTTTATTTTATTTTTTTCATTTTAAAGGGAATAAATCAAAACAAAGAAACCAAAATAAAATGGAACAAAGCAAATCAGGACAGAACAATGCAAGCAATACAGGATTTCAAAACAAGACAACAGGAAATCAACAGTGGTTGCCATAGCATCTCTTGTTTTCTTGGAAATAGTTGTTCAGACCTTCACACACAATAAATTCAGACAAACAAAATAGTATAAACCCAATCAAAACAAAAGAATGAAAGCATTACAGGTCTTCAAAACCAGACAATAGGAAATCAACAATAGATACCATAATGTCTCTTGTTTTCATCAAAATAACTGTCCATAGCTTCTTATATATTGCAGTCAAGTAATGGAAAACAGACTAAAACCAATCAAATCAAAGAATAGAAGCATTATTGGACTTTAAAACATGATGATAAGAAATCAGCAATGGCTACTATAATGTCTCTTTTTCTTCAAAGTAGCTGTTCATACCACCACACATAATAAAATCTGTTCTTGTAAACTCTTTAGGAGTAGTTATAGGCATGTATAAGCCTATACATGTACATCTATCCTTTCTGTGTTAGAGGGAAAAACAAAACAAAACACAAGAAAAACAAGAAACAAAAGAGACAAATAAGTACAACAGAGAAGGGCTGGGGATTTAGCTCAGTGGCCTAAGCACCTGCCTGGCAAGTGTGAGGTTGTGAGTTCAATCCCTGGTGCTGCAAAAATAAATAAATAAATAAATAAATAAATACAGAGAGCCCAAAACAGTAACAATAGGGCTGTATCTGGTAATCTAAGGAACTCTTGAAGATAACTATACAAAATAATAAACTTTGTTATGTTCCTACCACCTTGTTTTAAATGTATTTTTTAAAAGAGAATAGAAAAAAAACAAAAAACAAAACAGAACAAAACAAAGCCAAACAAAACAGAGCAGAGTCAAACATAATATAGTGTTTCAGAACAGAACACTGCAAGCTATACAGGTTTTCAAAACATAACAACAGGAGATTAACAATGGTTACCCTAGTGTCTCTTGCTTTTTTCAAAATGGTTGTTCGTACATTTACAGACTATAAACTCAAACAAAACAAAGTAATATAAAACCAGATAAAACAAAAGAGCATTACAGGCCATCAAGTCAGACAACAGGAAACCAGCAATGGCTACCGTATGTCCCATTTTAAATGTATTTTTATTGGTAAACTTTTACAGTTTACGTAGTTTAAAATCATCTTGGAAAGTGGTTACATATACATATTACAACGTGCTTCCTTTTTAATCTCTGTCCCCTTTGGTCTTTCTCCCTCCCACTCCCTTCCCCTCCCTCTCAACCCATCCATTCCTTTATCCTACTTTTCAGTCTTGCTGATATTGTTAGTCTTTGCTCATGTTATAGAGTATAATGTTCATATTAGTCAAGGCTATCAGGTTCCTGTACATGGCACATCTTTATTCTGATTATTTTTTCTTTCCCTCCTCCTCACCCCTCCCTCTTGTTCTCTTTGGCTTCTTCCCTGTTGCAAGAGATCCATCTCTTTGTTCCCTTCTATCCATTCTTTAGTCTCCTTGTTTGTATTTTGCCTCACTCAAATGAGAGGTAACATACAGTATTTAAACTTGTCTTTCCGATTTATTTCATTCAACATTGTATTTTCCAGGTGCATCCATTTTCCAACAAATGTCTAAAATCTGTCATTCTGTATAGAAGATATGTTTATATATATATCACATATTTTTATCTAGCCATCTGATGATGTGTATACACGCTGTTTCCAGGATTCAGTTCTGATGAGTTGTACTGTTATAAACATTGCTATGCATGTATCATTGTACTTTAATGTCTAAACTCTTTGGAGAAGATACCTAGCAGGGGAATTACTGGGTCATATGGAATTTCTAATTTCATTTCTCTGAGAAATCTCCATATTGATTTCTATAATGGCTGTACTGATTTACATTCTTGCCAAAAAAGGATTTCTTTTTCATCGCTGCCTCACCAGCATTTGCTATTATTTAATTTCTTAATGATTTCCATTCTTTCTGGAGTAACACGAAATCTTAGTGTTGTTTTAATTTGCTTTTCTCTAAAGCCTAGAGATGTTGAAAAGTTTTTCATACACCTGTAGATCATTTGTATTTCTTCCTCTGGAAGTATCTGTTCCATTCATTTCTCTTACTCATTTCTTCACTGTATCTTTAATTTTAGATGGTTTAATTTCTGCGTTCTTTGTATATTCTATAGGTTGTCTCTTCACTCTACTGATGGATTCTTTTCCTGTACAGAAACTTTCTTAGTTGGATATAATTCTTTTTCTTGATTCTTGCTATTATTTTTGTGTGAGGTTCTGTTCAGAAAATCTTTTCCTACATCCATGTCTTCAAGTATTTTGTTTATTTTATCTTCCAGTAGGTTTAATGTTTCTGGTTTAAAGTTCAGTTCTTTGGTTCATTTTGATTTTAACTTAGCATATGGTGGGAGGTAAGAGTCCAGTTTCAATTTTCTGCATGCAGATAACCAAGAATAGCAAAAGCAATTTTAGGCAACAAGATCAAAGCAGTAGAGATAGTAACACGTGACTTCAAGCTATACTAGAATTCAATAGTGATGAAAATGGCATGGTATTGGAACAAAAACATATCCATGGATCAGTGGAACAGAATTGAGGGTACAGAAAGTTCCACAGACACATTCAGCTATTTGATCTTTGACAAAGGGGCTAGAAGCATATTATTGTGGTAAGATAGCGTAGTCACAAGCAGTGCTGGAAAAACTGGTTACTTGCAGAAGATTCACTGTTTTCCTTGCCATCGAGAATTGGTCCATTTGACCAAGGATAGCCACATTTGTGTTGTGTAGTCAGTGTAAACTTTCCAAGGTTATTCTCAGTCCTAGATGACAGTATTTGCTGTCTCAAACCTCTGGAAGATACTTTCTCTAATTCCAGAATTACTGTCTCTTGTTACTAAATCTCAACTCTAACTCTGCTCCTAATTATGGCTATCTCTAACCTTATTATTAATATTGTTCATCATGCTCAAAACTTCTTTTCTTTTTTTAGAATACTAGTATCTGATCAAGTATTTCAATTACTGGGGAAAAGTAACGAGGCTACAGAAAACCATTAGTATGTCAATAAAGGTTTTATTTTAGTGTAACCACAAGGTGTTCAAGTTCATAGCAAATTCGAAACAGACTTTGAAGTTAATCAATAAAGCATGAAATTTTTAATAAATGTAGACATTTGCTATATGTAATTAGTATGTCATAAGTTTTGAAGACACAATGCATCATTTTTACAATATATATATTTTTTTCTTTCTTTAATTATATTAATGCAGTGTAAATATACATTATTATCACATTCATCATAGGGGATTTGTACCTGGTCATGATATATCATGATATATCTTGATTCATCTTTGTTCCCAAATTCCCTCCCTTCCCTTCAACATCTCTTCCCTTTCTTATTTACAAAAATAGTTTTTCTTTTTTCCTTCTATTCTTTTTTTACTTTCTTCCTTTCCTCTTGCTCCTCCTTCATTTCCCTTCTGATTAGAACATTTTCTTGCTGTTTCCCAATATCTATTATACATTTTAATCCTTTTTTACCCCTTTGGATTTTTATATCAAAGAAAAATATAATATTTCAACATGCATGTTCAATTTATTTCATTTAAAAGTATAGTCTCAAGGTGCATTCATTTATGTAGAAATATCTCGTTTATCCTTCTTTGTGTCAGAATAGTACTCCGTCATATAAAAAAATCCACATTATTTATCCATTCATTCATGTCTCCAAAAACTATACTAAATGATGAGAAATTATCATTAAAAACCATTCTTAAAAAAATGTCTTTGCTAATTTAATTTTGACATAGCTTTCAAGGAACAAAACATTCTGTTTTTTATTGCACTTGCACAGATGTTAAAGATTTTCCAGGGAGCGTGGTGGCACACTCCTGTAGTGCCAAGACTCGGGAGAGTGAAGCAGGAGAATCATTGCAAACTCAGGATCAGCCTGGGTTACAAAGTGAACCCAAGGCCAGTATGTAATGAATAGCAACACCCTGTCTCAAAACAAGCAAGCAAATAAACAAAAACAAAACAAATTTCCTTAGTGCAAAAATAAGCATTAAAATTTAAGTTTTGGGACTCGAGCTGTATCTCAGTCACAGAGCCATTGCCTAATATTCAAGAAGCACCGGTCTAAAACTCTAGCACTGCAAAGATAAATATTCTAAGATCTGATTTTCTTATATATGTAAAAGTAATATTGTGTTACTATTATGCACTTTTACAAAATGTATTTTTATACTAAAAATGTTGTTTAGAAAAATGTAAACATGTGTTTTTGGATTTTCTATTCTTTGCCCCAAGGGAGCAGCTTTATGTGTGAGACAATTGTAAATAATTTCATAAATGCTACTGCCAATAAAAAAGAAATCACACATATAATTTTGATTATAAATGAACAGTACATGGAGAAAAGAGTCATTGAATTAAAATAAAATGAGAAAGATAAGCCACATACACAAAATGTAAGATATAAGGCATACTGGAGTTTATATTTTTGAAAAGTAGTTGGTGTTAGATTTCCATTTGCATTTAGATCCCAGCTTACAAACATAAGAATTTATAACAGAATATACTCTCAATAAAAAAAGCTAAACAAATAAACAGTTATCCCTTACAATGGCATTCACAAAGGCGACAGAGAGCTATTAAATATGAAAATCTAGAGGGATTAAACTTCCAGACAGTAAACAACTTAATGAAGTGAGCTGAGTGTCTGTAGCTACCTTTATTCTGCTAGCAACTTGAATATACTTCTGGTCCCAGAGGATGTCTGTCTGCACTTACGCCTCTCCTGCCTACTCCCTCTGGAATTCTTCCTTTGCTTTATTTGAAAGCATGTTTGCAAGTCACCAGAGGTGGGTGGACATCTCTAAGTCTGAAAAGGTCTTGGTTTAGGTGTGCATTTGTTGTGTCTCTGAGTGTTACCATTGTGATCTTTATAGTTCCCCTAAACTTTCCTTGCTGTAGTTATGGGTGCAGTAGGAATTCAGTAGCCTAATTCTCTACCCTTGTCCACCTTGCTCCTTTTCCTCCAGGTGCATTAAGAGCAACATGGTTTTTATTCACTAATGAAGATGAAGAATAATGATCTAGGCCTATTGCTTTACCTGTCCTGAACTGCTGTTTTTCTTCCTCTGCCAATTTCTTTAGGATATTTTGGATATCTTTTCTGTCTCGTTTTACAGTGGGAGGACTTCATTAGTAAGTAGATGCAGTCTCCTAATCTTGTCATCACCCAGGGGTTTCACTCTGTCTGATGCACCAGCAGTGAACCTCCCAAACTGTCAGCTCTTCAAGCTCTTCAAACTGTTGTTTTTTTTCTTACAGAAATGAAGTTAGAGTTCCTCAAGATGGGCAAGAACTTTTAAACATTTTCTCCCAGCAGCATGCACAACTTTCCTTAGATTTTGATCCTGCTGTCTGTAGTTCTAATTCCACTTTCCAATATGCTAAAAAATGTGTGAGTTTATATTTCCTCAGTTTTTTGTGATTGTCAGGTTGGAACACTGCTCCTTCTAACTTTCCACATCCTATAACAGAGGCCAGAGACTCTTTCTATCTTTTTTTACTCTTCCATAGACCTTCCCATTTTTTCCCTGCAAATTTACCTGTGTGTTAAATTCTACTTTTAATTCCTTCCTGAGCACAAATTAAGGCAGAGATAAACATGACTTAGTCTATCAATAAGTAATCTGGTATGTACTGTGCATTTTGGATCCCACTAACTCCTTTAGTTTGTTATACTAGGGAGACAACACAAAATTCACCCATGTGATTCTGAACCATTTCATCCATGGGCATGATCTCAATATTGGGAAAGTCAAAGGGGAAAAAGCATCTAAAAAGGGAAGGAAGTGGCCACTGTTTATCTATTACCATGATTTGAAACTCATATTGTCTTCATTGTTCTGATTAGTTTCATTTTATTGTTTTGTTTGATTTTATTTTACTTCATGGTATGGACAAGTATTTCAAAGATAACAAAATATATAATTGCAGCCATCGAAGATTTCTAATTATCTTATTTTAAAATCCTGTATGGCTTTCATTGTTTTGTTTAGGTTGATTTTACTCTATTCTGTGTTGTTTGATTGTATAATGTCTGAAGGTGTAGGTAACTATTCTGAAGATAACAAGAAGCATTATGGTAGCCACTGCTGTTTTACTAGTATCTTGAAGTTCTGTATGGCTTTCATTGTTTTGCTCAGTTTGTTTTGTTTTGTCTTTTTACTGGTTTTGTTCTGTCCTAATTTGTTTGATTTTATTTATCCCTGATGGTATGGGCAGTTATACTGCAGATAACAAGAGGCATTAGGGTAGCCATTATCGATTGCCTTTTACCCTGTTTAGAAGTCATGTACCATGTTCATTTTTTTGTCGTGATTGACTCTATTCTGTTTTATTTTGGTTGGTTGTATTTTTTTCAAATTAAAAAATAAATAAATAATTCCAGCAATAAACCTATGGTCTTTTTCTGAGGTTATTAGTGTGTGCTGTGATCTTATGATTTATCAGGATTCTACTTAAATAATATCATCATCATCATTTCTTTAGCAGATCGCCTTGTGCCTACATTAAATTGAAATGACATTTTCTATCATTTGGATCTTTCATGCATAATAAATACATTAAATTATTTTTTATATTACTGTCAATACTTTCCCTATTTCCTAAATATTGTTGATATTTTTCAAGAATATTAATATAAGAATATTTATTCTTTCTTATTTATTTTATGAATTGTAAATTCTAACTCTCTGGTCCAGCCTATACCTGGATGTGTCCCTCAGCCTCAGGAGTTCATAGGTAGGGCTTTTGGAAGTGATTGAATCATGAGTATATGATTTAGATCATGGGTGTGTGATACTGGATAAGTTTGTTGATTGTTTTAAAATTGTTCTGGTTGCACATGATGCACTTGCTTAAGAGAAAAGATTCAACATGGATATGGGTGGCATCAATCAATAAGCTTGCAGTTTGGATAGAAGTAAAAGGGAAACAAGAAGGAAGAGTCATTGTTCCCTGCCTGCCATGTGTTGGACTGCTTCTTCTCTGTGATGCCCATCTGCCATGCTGGCTTTCACTGGAGTCAGTCAACTATGGCTCTATAAACTATGAGGTAAAAATAAACCTTTCCTCATACATCTTATGGCTGTTGAGTATTTTTTCCCAGAAAGGAGAAAATAACTAAGACATTCCCCCTCTAAATTTATCCTTTTGATGTTTCAGTCAACATGACAAAAATCTATTTCTTTTGATTCTCAGCTCCAACTTGCAAAACTGCCAATGTCCCTTACTTGCAATAATGAACTTTTGCACCTTGTCATCAATCAGCATTATGTTACCCAAATTGGTCCTGACTATACAACTTTTATTAGTAGATTGCCCTCAAGTCGATTAGGATATTCTGACAGAAAGTAATTCCATCTGATAAAATAAAAATGTACTAATAACTTGGAGATTCTGTGTAATAAAAAAGATTAAAGGACATGTCCTATCAGACAGAATGTTCATCATGAGTATGTGCTGCTTAAGAATTTATGACACTAGTATGGATAAATGAAACAGATAAGAAGTCTTCTCCACTTAGAACAATTTTAACACATGTTAATTTGTACATAAGCATTTTTGCAAATGATTTTTAATTTTAATTCAAGAGAAAGAGACTGCTTCAAAAATACATGATTTAAGGAAATTAACTGGAATCCGGAAGAGATGCCAGATTAATACAACTGTCATAAGGAAAAGAAATGTTTCTCCCAGATGACTGGCTATTTTCCTTTTAGTAGTATAGCAATAAGTTCTTCTTCCTGTAGGGCTTATTAGCCTCTGGCTAAACCAGTGCAGCTATTAAACTTGCCAAGATTCAATAAAAGAACACAGCATTATTTTACCAAGATTATAAACCTGCGCATGACTCAAATTTATCCTTTTTGTGATAGTGCAGCATTGAATTATGGGTAAATACCATACTTTTCTTTATCCATTCATCGATATATATGATGGCTTCCAAAATTTAGCTTCCATGGCTTTTGCTGAAATAAATAGGATTGTACATCATTCACTTAATATGATGTCATTAAAAATATGATGTCATTAACTCTATCAGGAAGATAATTTCTGTGTGACCTGATGCATTTCCACCACTGTGTAAGATGACAGTCATAAGAATTGCTAAGATTCTCGGATCCAAATAGATGTGTCTCTCTGTATTTTTCATCTTTCCATTTCATTTTTATTGTTTTTTTGAACCTGCACTGTATCATTTGTGATGTTTGAGCTTATCCTTAATAGACATTCATCTCTTTTATAAAATGCAGTAATATTATTTTACATGGAATAAAAGGTATAAAACAAAGAAGATAAATCATGTGGTTATTTAAACATTAAATATAAAATGTAGAATTATTTTATAAACATGAAATAAAAGGAAGCCTGGCAACTTGTTTTGAAACATGTATATTCTATGGTAGACTGCTTCAAAGTTATTCTGTACATGTAACTCCACTGTAAAGAATATTAAGAGATGCATAACTTACAAGAGAAAAAATTTGGTGCAACAGACTCTAGTCACTTACCTTATTTTAATTGAAGTACATCTCTCAAGTGAAATGATAAATGCTATATTAAATTCACAATAAAATAAATAATCAATTTGCTCCTATTTACTCTGAATGGCAAAGGGTATGAAAATAAGAGAGAAAAACAGGAAATGCAAAAAATTGATCAAGTAAGATTGTTTTGTATTGTAGCACATTCAGATATGCTCATAGTATTTTAAAAACTTTTAACCATCTCACAAAAGAAACAACTGTTTTTAATTTTTGACTCAGAATTTGAATTTATTTGAAACCAGTTTGAAATATGGACCTCCACAACAGAGAGAAAATAAAAATTAAAAACACAGACAAGGAAAAGCAATTGATTTCAGATTTTCAAATGCAGTCCCTCTTTTATATTATAATTGCATCATTAAAATGTTTTTATTGTTTAGATCTGGAACATTCTTCAAAATTCTCAAGCACTCAGAAGCTGGGCTTTTGCAAGGTAATTGGATTACTGGGTCACTATACTCATCATAGGATATATCGACTAATGACTCAGCGTTGACTGTTTCCGGGTTAGAGACAGGTCGCTGGGATGTCACCTAGAAGAGGATATTTGGGCTCTTCTCTTTGCTCTCTGCTTCCTTGTCTCCTTGATATGAACAGCTTTCCTTTGCCATTCCTTTCTATTATGCCATTTCTACCTTGGAGTTCACCAAAGATGGACTGAATTCTCTGAAAACCATGAGCACAAAGTTATGAAAGTAGTGTGCTGTGAGGTAGTGGTGAGAAAGTAACTTAGATCCTGCATTTCATACAGTATTCATGTCCTTTCACCCTACACATATGTGTCCCAGGATATAGGTTTCACAGGTTTTTGTCTTTGTTGGAAAAAATATGTATTTCCAATACTCTTGAGGATATTTAAATATTGAATGAGAACTCATCTTAATTATTTTGGCAATTTTTAATACCAAACTAGAGTATACCCCTAAAAGAAATAGTAAATAAAATATATAGTGTATAATATTAATTATTCTTAAGAATTTAACTCTTGATTTTGTATCCACTCCTCAGATTGGCTGGAGGGGAATTAATAACTCCATATCAGTTTCTGTCTGATTCTCAAGAGTATTCTCTGGGTCTCACAGAGTGAAGCTTTACCTGTAAGAACAGTCAGTCATTTGTGGAAAATGAGATGTAGTTCCATTATCCTGTACATATCTTTACCTCGTGACAAGTTCTAAATGGCATGAAAATGTACTTCTCATACCTAGGGATTTACCAAAGCAAAAAAAAAAAAGTGACAAGAAACATAGATTTGCTTTTTGCTTTTTATTTTTAATTCCACAAATCAATGATTTACCTCATCTACTTAAGCAAGAAAATGATCAGATACATGTTTAGGCTTTTTTAGAATTTTACCAGGTTAGTAAAGTTCCTCTTTTGCTTTTTAAGGATCATAGTAATTTAATTTTTTAAATAAAGATGTTGATTTGTCTTTATAATATAGCATACAATATGTGTGCATATGTTCATATGCATTTCTGTGATGTAAACATGCCATATTAAGTTAAAGCAAATTTAAATCTTTTTTAACTTAATACTCTTTAAATCATCAACATATACTGCTGCATGACTACTAAACACTAAATATTGTAGAAACCTACTATCTCACCAGCATTGTGCACAATTTCATAAATGTTTTGGCAGTCACAGAGAATGCCAGTGAATGAAGAAATGAATGAGTTTCTAAGCAAAGGCTAAAACCATGGCAATGAATTAGTGACAAAAACAAAAACCAACATACTAGAAAATTTTTTCTCAAATATTGTGTTTTCTTTCCATTTTTTAAATGTGCTATTTGCATCTTTTAAATTGTGCTTTTCTGGATCTCTACAATTAACACTTTAGTTTTTTATTCTCTAACTACCACCTTCATGTAAACCAGACAAGAAGATTATGGAGAAGTATACATTTTGTCACAAGATAAGTATGTGTTGCATAAAATGAAATTGTTTGGATTGGATTGAACCTGTATTCATGATAATAATTGAATATTTCACACGTAAAAGAGGAAACTGCTTACTGGAAAGTTGTATTTAGTATATCCCTCCATTTTACTAAAAATTCATTTGTACTTGATTTTCTCATACTTTTAAATAGAAACTGAATACTTAGTACAGTTATTTAGTAGATTTGTTTAAAAAAAGGAAACAAAGAAATGTGTAAAAGCTTATTTATGTAAAATACCTGGGGCTTTTTCATAACTATTTTATAAATCCAGAGATACATAAAATTTGCTATTGATTTTGTCGGAATTGTTACTAGAGGGGTCTGTAACGTGTCAGTAAGATATATGTGAATATTGCTTCTAAATCATCACAGTCTGATCATTGTGTGGCTAATAAATATCATATTATCAATGAGATCCTTCAATACATACAATGATTTAACTGGCATTTATTATGTCTATAAAGTTTTATTTTTGTTATTTAATTATTGAAAATAATTATCATTTGTGTACTCACACAATTTCAGGTATAGATGTATTTTACAATGAATAAGGATATTTTGGTGTCAAAATAATAATCTCATACACTGAAACCTTTTGTACTTTGGAGGGAGTAAATCATTTTAGGGAATTGACTGCATGTTATGTATCTCAGTTCACAATCTTCATTTGTTTCATAATTTTAGAAAACATGGTCACGCTTGTGTTTGTGCAGGAAAGATGATCAGCACTGTGTTTGCCACCAGGCATAGAGTTTGCAAACAAAAATGAAGTTTTGTCAAATGTTTTTATTTGCAAAGCCAGTTGTTTGCTAACAAAAGTGTTCATGAACCAAGGCACCTCTGTACATGTTACACCTGTTTCATATTACAAAGCTTAATTTATATATAGGCAGAATAAAAGATTAACATAAATGGTAATAAAAATAGAGCAGCTAAAGTAATATAAGGTGATGAATGTTTTATGAGTGTGAACTTTTTCAAAATACTTTAATGTATTACGAATTTTAGCAATCTTAGCACAAGATTGTTTTTGCGCTTGCCAGGCAGGTGCTTGTGCCACTGAGCTGTATCCCCAGCCCTTCACTTATTTCTTAAAGAACTCCTTTAAGATTTCTCTTTGGGATAGCAAAATTTCCTGCATTGTGCTTATGGGCCATTGTTAAATGAAATGTGTTTTCACATAGGTATCGCAGTATCATAACAGTAGATATGATTACTAAGACAACTACTAAATGTCACATAGATAGTGTAAACAACATAGATACACTAGACAAAGGAATGGGTCTCATGTAAGGCAGGACCGAGTGGGTCACTGCAAGAAGTCATGCTTCTCAGAGTGTGCATTTTAAAACTTAGGAAAGCTAGTTTTTAAATTTTTTTCTGATATTGTCCATCATTTTGTAATAGTGGTCATTGAATTTGTTAATGGATAAACAAACAACAACCCCATCTCCAAACCTTCTTATCTTCTAATTTCCTTTACCCTAAATGATATAAAAGGTGCTAACGTTTCTGCTTCGATATCTCTTGGATCACTCTCTCTGGGAGAATCCAGCTACCATGCTATGAGGCACTTAAGTAGCTCTATGGAGATCTATATATCAGTTTTCGTAATTGAGTCTTCCTGTCTAGTATCTGTATCAGGTTACAGGAACTGTGAATGGGCCATCTGGAAAATAGATTTTAGAGGCACAAACAAGACATTGAATGAGAGAAGATTTCACTAACATTTTCATTAAAACTCAACAAAAAGATAGATACAAAACCACCCCACTTGGTTGTTTCCTAGGTTCCAGTACGTAGGAAATCTAAAATCTATTTTGTTTTTCTTAAGTTAGTAAGTGTTTGGTTAGGTTCTATTATTTATTACATACTAATAGAACAGTAGTTCTTGTAAAAAATAAAGAGATGATCACTCTAGTTTTTGAAATTACTAGAACGGGGTTCTGATAGAGTGAATTATTTTCTCAATGTCATAGATCTAGTCCATGAAGGAAGTGAGATTTTAGCACAGAGTCATTTTGCTTTGTGAAAAGAGTATTACAAATAGGGGACAGGTAAAAATGGCGTAAGTAGACCTTTGAAGTGGTATTGTTTGTTTTACACATGCTTTTATGTTGCTCAGTGTTATGAAATATTGAAGATTGTAGACTATTCACTGTCACTCTACCTTTTGGCACTTAGGAGATGATCAGCCTTGAATAGCTTTCACCTTGGAAGTAACCTGTTACTGATACATTCTATCCCTTACTTATTACTGAGGACTTGTATGCCTGGGTTGAAAAAGATAGATAAGTTATTAGCCTCACAATTTTAAACATACCAGAAGGCAGTGACTACAGAAAGGGGTTGAAAAAATAAAATTTCAGAGTCATGAGAATATTTCTGAATTGATTTGAAAACCTAAGATCTTTTCTCTCTTGTTATCACAATACGCATGGAACTACAAAAATAGGTGGACAACAATAAATAGTAAGATGATGAAAGTTGATGAGGTTGATGAAGGTTGAAGAGGCTGTAAGCACAGTTCAATTAGGAGAAAATTAAAAAGACACCTTCAGTCTACATAGACCCAATTTTTAGAATAAGAAATAGAACTGCTATCACACTTAAGGATTGAATATGCAAAACAAACACATCATTAAAATATAACTCTGTATAACTTAGGTATTAGATTTGGAGACAAATATACTTACCTTTCCAGCTCACTGAGCCAAATTTTTTTAATTTGATACTGCTTATAACGATCATTGACATCCTACCTTGATACTGCATAATTATAGATAAAAGGAGAACCATAGGAAGTTTAGTCTACTATGAGATGGATGAAAAGTTATAAATAAATCATTACTGTACTAGTAATTAGTAATAAAGTTGAGATTTGTATTAACATGTCTTTGTAATGGTAAGTTAAGTACATGAAAAAGAGTACCACTTGGTATTTATTGCAGTAAAAGAAGAAAGGATAGAAGGAAGAAATGACAGAAGGAAGGAAGGAAGGAGTGGTGGAAGGACAGAAGGAAGAAAGAGAACACAGAAGGAATAGAGGAAGGGTGGTAGGAAGAGAGAAAGAAAGTATGGGAGAGGAGGGAACATAGGACTGGGTTGTAGGAATAGGTGAGATGTAGGATATCTACTTAATAATGCAAAGAGCCAGCTCAGTAAAATCAAGAAGCACATCAGGCTATATATTACTGATTTGTGCTAGAATTTTTTACTTTCCAAAGTTCAGACAATTTCTTTTAAGACATTATGATCATTTATTGCAATATATGTTTTATCTTAAGAAGGCGAACAGAAGATTCTCATCTTGGAAAATTATTAATTTCTCTATGCAACTTACAATGTTTGCTATATCTAGGTAAAATATTGTCTAACAACTGCAAACTGATATTATATTTTTATTTGTGAATACATATCATGTTTGTGTCCAGAAGTTATTAAAATAATGGTTTTACAGTTAGTGTAATTGTGGCTAGCTATAATTGTCATTTTTCTTATTAATTGGGGTATTTAATAGAATTATATGTGCACAACTCTATCTATTGCTCCAAATAGACTTAAAAAAAACCTATGATAATTATTTTCCTCAGAAAAGTAAAATAAATAGTAGTTAACAAATAACTGTCAAATTCAAAATCAAAATAATAAAATGAAAAATATAAAATACATGCTTGGTAAAAAATGACTGATTTTTACATAAATTATAAAAACATTTTTAAAAATCCATATAGCATAAATTGTATAAATTATGTAGAATTTTGAATCTAAAATTATTGAAGTAGTTGAATAATCCTGCAAACTATGTAGCTAACAATTATCTTAATTCATTTTTTCTTTTTTTTTTGTAACAGGGATTGAACTCATGACCTTGCACTTTCCAGGCAAATGCTTGAGCCACTGAGCTAAATCCTTGACCCTTCATATGTGGTATGAAGGTATTAGTGTATATTTGATGTGTGTATATGGTATTTTTCTGTTAGAAATTTGCTTATAACCTTCCTCATCCTTTTTCAAACTTACCTTAATTTGTCATGAAGGAAGTTGGAACACAGCCTACCAGAACAGAGTGAGTTCATGTTTTGGGTTTCAAGACTTTCAGTCTTTAATGCAAACAAATTTGTAAAAATATATCAAAGTTTCTTGCAAGGCACTAAAAATTTTCCACTCACAGGTAAATTACCAAGTGGAAAGTTACATAAGAAAAGTTAACACATGGCAGAGAGGTGGGGCCCCAGTAGTGAATGAGGTGCAGTGTTGGTGCGTTTCATTCCAACTAGAATTTCAGAATATTGGCCTCATTCTTCAGCCACCATAACTGTGGGTGTTACACTGGAGATGGGTTTCTGGAGTGAGTCTGCAGGTGGTCTAGGATGACTGCACTGGGAACATGCTTGAGACTCTTTTGAGCATTTCTGAACATCTCTTTGAATAAGAAAAGTTTGGGTTTACAAAGAGCTAATTTTAATTGGTGTATTAGTCACTTTCCTATGACTGGAACAAAAAACCTAGTGAAAAGGGCAAGGTCAAAGTCTCTTCTGAGACTCAAGGCAAACTCTAAGGTGCTAGACCCTGTGAATATAAAAAACAAAGTTAAATAGTCACAGCATAGGTTGCCACAAGGTAAGCAGTTTTTCTTAGTTACTTTCTCATTGCTGGGTCACAACACCTAACACTTACTATTTAATGGAAGAAAGATTAATTTCTACTGACATTGTCAGGTCATAGTCTGGTGGTTCCAAGGCAAGGACAGCATGGCAGAGAGGCACAGCAGAGAAAAAGCTGTTTCCATCATGGCAGTCAAAACCAGAAACAGAGTGGAGGAGTCAGGGAGAAAGATACACTCTTACAGCTGGCCCTCGTTGACTGGTTTCTACAGACCAGACCCCTCCTTCCAACAGCAAGTCACCTATATGGTTATTCGATCACCTGCCAAAAACCCAAATGTGATAACATGAGGCTCTTGGACATATAGATATAAACAATAACACCTTTCTATACCAAAAGGTATGAATAGGTAGATAGAAAGTACTCACAGCAAAGGAAAACCAAAACCCAGCACAATAAATATTCAATCCTGTGGCTGTTTGTCCAGCACCTGGGGCAAGCAGTTGGGGTTTGTGTGTTCGAAAGCAGTTGTGAGCTGCTGTCAGGTGGTCTTGCAAGTTGTAGCCCACGTGACCTTTCTCAGGCTGAATCTGCTACCTCTGGCTTTCCTCAGGTTATGATCCAATTCCTGGCTTCTGCAAATTCCTGGGTTCTCCATGCATCTCTGGTTTTATTTCACAGCCTTATTCAGTGCCCTTTCAGTGGCTCTTTTCTTCATTTCTTAAATAGAGATAACAATCTTCTGAACTCCACAACTCTTGCAATTCTGTGTATATGAAAACCTGGACCATGTAGATGATGTCAAGTTTTACAGCCAGATTGAACAGTAACCTGGATCCCTTGAAACATGGCTGCAAGAGGGCTCTCAGTATGTGGATGGTTGATTTCTGAGAAAAACTTCCTTAAGTACCCCTGAATGAGAAGACAAATCTATGGCTCTCTTCTCAAATTAAAACCTTTCAAAGGCATTTACCCTTTTATATCATTGAGTCTATCATGGGTGGGGTCTCACCACTTCTTGAGATATTCTTAAGATATCTTTACAGTTATACTGATACAAAGTACTTGGTATCTTTTTAATGTTAATCATGTTAGCAACCTCACTTTTCACAGAAGTGCTTCTTTTTGTCCAAGGTGAAAGTATTTCAAATCATTCAGGTCTATGTACTGCACCTGATTTTTCAGTGTAGTTGTGGCTCAAGGGAAGCAACTGTATACATCCCATAGCTTGAACATTGTACTTCCTTGAAATTTCCTCTGCCAGGTTTACTAGCCCACCACCATCAAATTCAACCATATATAATGTCTTAGAGCATGAACAAAGCAAAAGACAAATTCAATGCAGTAATGCAACACACATGGCATCTAGACCAGTGTTCTCATTTCCATCTGAATTCTCATGAGCCTGGTTTTTCATCTCTGAATTCCTATCAACATTTTGGTCTTCTGAGCTCTAACCAGTATTAACTCTCATTTGGCTTACAATCTTCTAGGGCTTCTCAAATAGCATCTTCAAACATTTCCAAACTTCTCCTGCAAACTAGTTCCAAAAAATTTTAAGATACATGGTCAGGCACAACCATGGCAACGATCCCACTCCTGGAACCAAGTTTCTGTATTAGTCAGTTTTGCCATTGATGAGTTAAAATACCTGACATCCAAAATTAAAAGAAGAGGTTAAAATTAGCTCACAATTTCATAGGATTCAGTTCATGATTGGTTAGTTCTAAGTCAATAACAGATCAACTGGTAGCACCTAGGATCCAGAGAGGGATGGTATGATTTTGTTACAAGAAACTCCCATCTCTGAATAAATGTGACTTTGAGAGAATGTTTTATATCTAAATCCTAAGAATTCAGTTTTATCTGAGAAATTCGTAAAGTTTCTTGATCTTTACAGTGGCAACAGGTTATTTTTTAATTTGCTTCAGATTTTATGAAATATAATTTTGTTTATATTAAATTCTTCAGACCTTAACTTGGGATTCTAGAATTTCTAATCTTTATGCATCTTCTTAATTTCACTAGATTATATTTTTTTCAAAAAGGTTGTATATTTGCTTATGCAGTTGTACCGATAAAGCTATTTTATTGGGTAATATTTTTAAAGCATTTGCCTCAAATGTAACTTACTTTCTATACAAAATCTTTTGAATATTTGATATGTAGTTGACATAAGACAGGTCAAATATTTTGTGATTTCAATATGTATATACTTATATATACATATATTATATATATACATATACTTGTATATGCATATATATAATTTATTATGCACCTGAGTATTTTTGTGCTCTAATATATTACATGTTGTGTTGACCCTAAGCTTTGGTCTAATGAATGCACATGAATAGCAACACAATAACGTTATTTAAGTGAATTTAAGTCAGAAAGCTAATTCTCATCAACTGCTCCATTTAAATGTTAATACTGATTTATTTACTTAATGGCTTTTGCCTCACGAAGTTGTTATGGATATTGTGATGCAGTTACCGCAGTTTGAATTTATTTTTTACCTGGATCATCATGCTTATGTAAGGACAATTATAAGGGTTAAGCTGGGTAATTTCTCACCTTCTATAAGTGCTTGACCACCAAAAGTACATTTAATTTGTGAACGACATGCTTCATTGGTTGTTATTATGTCAGGGAACTGAGTAAGAGACTTCCAAGTTTTGGAGTTTAGCAAGAAAATTAACCTTGCCTCTATTTCTCAAGTTATAAAATCACTGACCTGACTCCTTTATAACCATACATTTCTAAAACTTAATGTGTTTCAAGTGAGAAGGATTATAGAGACAGTGAGATTTTTATGGAAAAAGCCTAATATATTATAGATGATGTATTAGTACCCATCTTTTAGTAAGTCTATAACTTCAGCACATCATATTATGTCTGTTTCTTTTATTATATGTTTTTGAGAATCATCTTAAATACGGTTGGAAGTGTTCATCAATAAATTCACCTTTCACTTTAGGAAAGTATGAAAAAATTGTCTGTACTTGCTGATAGCCCAAGAGTTGACCTAGACAAGTTATCTTCTCTGAATGTCAAGGTCATTAAAGTTGGTCAGTGAACATAGGATACTTGGCAATAAAGGGAATTAATATTGAGAAAGTGTTTCTCTGCAAGATTATGCAAAGATCCTAAAGGTTACGTTTTTACCCGAACAAGTATCGGCATTTTGTTGAAGAAATTGTAATACTTCATTATGATTAAAATATTGGACACATTGTACTGCCAGATAAAAAATTGTAACACACATATAACTACAATTGTAGTTGTAATACTTGGGCCACATACTGATTCAGTGGAAAGTGAGCTAAGAGATAGTCTTTTTTAAGTATAACTTTAGAATATTGTTTGTTATCAACTATGCCAAATTACTGTAGCTGAAAAAGTCCTTAAAAGTTATTTTTTTCTGTATTCTTTAAAACACCTGATAATCACTGTATCTCACAACATATTATATCATTGTGCATGGATTTTTTTATTTCCTAGTCAATGTTAAATGCATCAAACTCTGTGCATAATAAGAATACCAATGATGAACAAAAGAATTCATTTACAGAAGCAAGGAAAATAGTACCTTTCTTCTGTTCAATGATCATTGCATTATTCCAAATTTGAATTCTAAATGTTTTATTACAACACCCCAAGACCTTTATAATATGTGTAGAACTATTCTGCGTTATCTAAAACACAGCATCAGTGAATGACCTTTTGAACTTAATGTGCTCCTGTCAGTCTCAGGATTCTAATCTTGCTACCTCCTTTACCTACATCAGTCATCTTTCACTCTCCACCCTTTGTAATCATTATTCATCTCTAACATTTTAAATATTTAGTGTTGCACAATATCTTGAGGGAAAACTTGCCTAAACCGACAGCAAAACTATTCATATGAACATCATCCTCAGTTTTTTTAGGATATTTTCATAATTACTTTGTGTGTAATAAATCTCTTTGATAAAAAGAAAGAACCACATTCTTGGAATCACAGTATAACACAGTTGAATAAACATCTATATTAGGCTTTTTGTGAATACTGATTTAGTTATTGTTTTTCCTCACAATATTCTAATTTTCAGGAATGAAAGAACAATATTTACTAGTTTTTCATTAACTTTTACAGCAATGCATTGCACATTGTCAGCATTGAATATTTATTTACAGAATGAATTGATTAAATTATATAGTAGAATAAAATTACTGTATCTAATTCATTACTCCAGAACTATCATTGAAAATCTGGAGAACTGCATTCTACTTATTTTATCTATATTCAGAATTTACATGCCAAAGAAGCTAAGGACTTATGTTGTAGCAAATTTATTAAAATAAAAGTCCCATGACTTTCAGTACTCAATATTAATTGATTTCTTAAGGATTTTGAATAAGTAGTAATGTGACATGTGCATTTTATTGGCAACTTCATTAGGGCAGAAACTGACCAGATTGACCATAAAGCAAAATTAATTTTCATATTTAATGATTCTTTATGAAATATACTTAACCAATTTTAAAACAAGCACTTATGTTAGTTCTTTATGCCATTTACACAAATATTAAAAATTCATGTACCTAAAAGTATCTCTCTTACAAAATATTCCTAATAGAAAAATGTAACTAAATTTAAATGAAAATAAATATAAATACATGTTTAATATCTCAAGTATTTGTATCTTTTCATGTAGTTAACTTCTGTGGACAAAAATGATTAACCTACAGTGCAAGTGAAATAATTTATATCATGCAATTGAGATTGCAATTAAGCACCTTATTCCAAGCATCTTAAAATATATACATTCGTCATTTCACTGCCTACTCCCTGGTGACAAATCAACTCAGTTCAGCAGCTGAAATACAGCAGTAATCATGAATCAAATGATTATCAGAAAACCTGGTACATTTATTGGTCTAAAGAACAATCTATTTCTCTTTCTTTGTGATTCATTCCAAGCAGATAGGGAAAAAGTTAATCTACTGTCCATTTTAGTTTAAGTATCTAAGAATCTCCAAGACAGGAAGAAGTATATAAAGAACTGGACAAGTATTTGGTGATGAGAATTAATGTTGACGATTTGTATGTTAATTTATTATATGTTGCACAAAAAATGAAAGATTTCCTCTAAGCTTGTTTCGAAATGTTAAAATTAAATGTATTTTTGAAAATTTGAAGAAATTGTTATTTTTCTAATTATAATGTATCCTACTTTCTCTTTATCAGCAATTTAGTAACTTTATGTATAAGTAAACATTTTCTTTAGTTCCGTATTTTTTATGTTGGACTTGTGTTCATTTAAACTAACAGTGATCGTAATTTACTCTCTGTCAAAATATTACTGTAATTTAAGTACAAAGAGTAAAATTGTCCTATGTATTTTACTTTAGTAAGAATGTAATTTGCCATCCATGATACAAGTTTTAAGTTCTCACTTACACATTTTAAGTTCTCACTTACATAAACACCTGTTCTGCTTGTTTCCAGTTTAATGAGTTTAGGGAGGTTTATAGCTCTGAACTGAGAGTAGTTCTATCATTTTGACATTTAATTTTGTTTCTCTTTTATAAATGTCTTGTAAAAAGAGAATCATTTAGCATCTGCTTTGTTACCTTCAAACATCTGTCCCAGTTATCAAATGTAATAAAAATGACACAATTCTTAAATCTTAGACTGACTCAATCTTTGAGGTGAAATCCTAAATATCACAAATTCTCAATGAAATTTTAATGTACTATGGTTTTACAAAAAGAAACTGTATAGATATACGCATTAATGTCTACGTGCATATACATGATTTCTGAATAAGAGAAGTGATTTGACAACATGTCAATATTCATCAAATTTAGGAAATACTTTTTTAGAGAATAGTGTAAAAGTAAGTAATGTTACAATGTGTTTTATATTTCAAATATCCATTTTCGACAAATCATAGCATAATTTCATTAAACAACAAATCGCCCTGCCTGAATTAAAACAACTTATGAACAATTGAAAGTAATAACTAATATAAACATAATTTTGTTTTATTTATAATATCTTCACAAAAATGTTCTTGAATGATTTAAAGATGCCCGATCTATAGGATGCATTTTTAAAACATTAAAATCCTACTAGCTTTTCCACACTAAGGAACTTACTTACCGTATATTTGAACCCACCTCTCCACAGATTCACATATTGAAGCCTCAATTTTCATCGTGATGTACTAGTTTGAGAAGGCTACATCAGGTGAAGTGAGGTCCTGGAGATGGGGCTCCATTCATCATATTAATGCCCTTAACACACAGCTTGCTTTTTTTCACCCTTTCCCCCAGGTAACTACTCACCTCAGCCTGGTTGATGGATATATATAGAGTTGGCCTTCTCAAACTCAGGATAAGTGTGCTCACTAGAAACACCCAGACCTAATACTTTCAAGCTTCTAAAACCAAAAGCACACTGGTTTTTATTACATGTTACCCAATCTGTGGCATTTTGTTTTGGTGTGTTGAGGACACTACGACGAAACTCAAGAAACTGACAACCTAGAAGACACATTCAGTATTTATTGAGGCTAACACTATAATACTTAGGAATATTTTTATAAAAGTGATTTGGAAATGAGCAAATTGAAGGAAGTGCCTCTAACAAGAAAATAGTAATATTTTGGCTAATCTGGTAGGCAATTTAATTTTAATAATGATTTTAGTTTGGATGCAGGAGAGGGATCCATGAAGTGAGAGCATCCATTAGTAGTAGTGTTTGCCACTAAAACTCTGAGAAGCCCTGAAATTGTGATAGTTCCCTATGAACATGTTCCCTTTTCCATCGTTTTCCAAACCTGCAAATCAACAGTGGGCTGATTTCTTTTTCTTTCTTTTTTTTCTTCTTCTGCTTTTTTTTTTTTTTGTAATTAGCTCTTTTCAACTTAATAAGCTGAGTCACTGTCATTGACCACTATTAGGATCCCAGAGTGATATCAGGGAAATAAATGGTAACATGTAGTCTATTCAGATGTTCAATATACTGTGACTAACAAATAGGCAGAAAGTGATTGGGCTATGATTTAACACAGAGATATTGGGAAAATTGAACTTAGAAGTATCATATTTAAATTTCTTCATGCTTTACTTTGAGTTAAGAAAATAAAATTTGAAAACACTTGTATTTTAAGATTTAAGATAAAAATTTGAATAAGAGGTTAAAGCCATGAGGTAGAATTATGTTTGGTGTACATGACAATATTAAACAAAATATATTTCAGGAAGAAATTGTAAAAAATTACATACATTATAAGTATTTGATATAAAATTTTGCACAAATAAAATAGAAATGTAGTATATTGCTTCTTTACATAAGAATAAAACAATAAAAGATGCCAAAAGAATTATAAATGTATTTAATGATTTTAGAAAAATTATTGAGAGTCCAGCATGCACATCGGCCTATTTTTATTATATACTATCTAGGTGCCTAATGAATAATTTTATTCAATTATTCAGTAAATTCTGTATCTGATTTTCTTATAGATTTATATAAAATTAATGTATAATATTAAAATATAGAGTACATATTTCTGTTAATTGGTCAAGAAAACAGTTTACTAATGTTTTCAAAAGTGGCTCAGTATATTTTATTTTGTAAATTAGAGCACATTCTCCTAAAACGCTGTTCATGATTGGGAGAATAAGCACAAATGGAGCAGCTATTAGATAATGATATATAACACCGATACATAGTAAATCGATAAACAGATATAGTTAAATGTAAATAGATGATTTCATACTTAATATTGTTGCTATGTTTTTTTAAATCTAGTTTTCAAAACGAGAACATCACAAATACAATCACTGAAAGTCACGTACATCGTTTGTGTTATCTCCTTTCTTGATCTTTTCATTGTAAACATAAATTGAAAGAAAAGGATTTTCTTTCCTTCTTAGACCAACTGTCATAGCTAGTATAATAGGGGCAATTGACATCATGGCTGAGCAGAACCTAGAATGGCATAGATATATGATACACATTTCTGAGTTTAGAAAAACACTTGAAGTCTAACAGAAAACATTATGCTCGCTTGACTTCTACTGTCAGTGATCATTTACCCTGGTAGCCATAAAATGCTGGGCCTCCCAAGCTTTCAAGAAAAGGATGGATGGGTACATCGATGAATAGAGAGAATAGCGCCAGTCACAGATGAAGGTGAAAATAATCATGGTTACCGTTTTATCATCATTCTTTGAAAATCTAATAATAGTTTCCCTTGTGAACTTTATAGGAACTCATACAAGAATACTTTTCATAAAATTAATCTATAATATTTTTCTTTCTTCTTTTTAATAGAAGAAGTATGTGTCCTTACTCACTAGGTACCATAATATCATATAAAACATTAGAAATGATTGAATCTGGTCCTAATCCTTTTAAAAGTTTTCAATGGAAACTTTTAAACAAGAGGTTATTTTTCTTTTCTAATTTTTTTATTAGTACATGTTTGCAGTACATAATAATTCCATTCATCATAGGGAGTTGGTTCATGTACACAATTTTTATCCCATTCTATCACTTTTAAACATCAGAAATTTAAGTTTTTTGATAGCAAAAATTATAATACTATTACCATTCAGTACATTTTTACCCTTTATAATGTTGATTATAATCTTCAGTAATTAGACAATTTTTGAGTGTGTTACTAATAATGTTATAGATTTTATGTTTGCCCTGATTTTTATGACTTTTAAATTAACAAAGATAAAAACATTTTCAAACCTAGAATGGGGTACTTTTTAAAGATTGTCAGCTAAAAGTTTTGTGTCCATTTTAAGAATCAGGTAACTCTTTTATGTTTTGTTGTACTATGTCACATGATCCATAATATATAGGACTTAGGTACATCATACAAAAGATAGTCATTTTTTACTTCATATACAACCAAGATCATGGAAACATTACATTTATATAATTTGAAATGGACTGTATAACATAACTGCCATATTGGAAGGCAAATGGAATGAAATGACAAACCAGAATGCATATCTATTCTCATTCATGTTGCATGTGGTTGAAAAATACCCTCCGTTTTAAATGTTACTTTGATATGCATTGCCTAATATTTCTCCCAGAAAAGAAAATTATGATGCTTATTCAGTTCTTGGCACACCCTGTGTCCTAAAACCTAACTAAAGAAAAAAATTGTAGTGGCAGTGCATTTATTTGACAAGCTAATTGAAGCTGCACAATAAGTCAGTCTGATTTCCAAGGACAGAAAGGTTAATGGAGTGTGCTTCTCAATACTTGTACAATAGCTGAGTTTTCTTTACTGAAATAACTGTGATTTCCTTTATTAGTAGTTACATTATTCAAACAGCAAAGATATATTTGAAAGGAAAGCTTAATCATTATAAAATAAACCCATTTTTGAATATGCAGTTTAAAAACTTACTCTGAATACATAATGTCATATTCCTGTCAAATAATACAAAACGCTCAGTTCTTATTTTCTTGTTTTTAAACTGTTGTGATTTCAACCTAAATGTATTTAGGAGGACAACACGACCAGAGAGCACTTTAGACAGGTGGCATTTAGTTTGTTATATTCTGGTCATAAATGAAAAACATGAGAGACTTTTTTGTTTGATCCAGTTCAGCTCGAGTTGAAAATAAATGCAAGTGTATGTCAATAGCAATTTTTCCATAAGAAGATAATGTTTGAAAACCAGGTGGCCAAAAAGTAAAGCTCATTTGAGAAATAAAAATTGTTCAGGAAAGGACAATGTGTGAATGGAACTTTCAATCTAATCTTTTAGTTTAGTGGTTTCAATATTAAAGTGAGAACAAAAGAAAACTTCAAAATATGAGAGAAGAACATAACATTGTAACTTACATGACCATGGCAGTAATATTTAATATAACTTGCATTTGCATTGCCTATACATTTTCTTTCATCTGGGATTTATATAGATATTTAAAAATATCATTTAATGTTTTCCAATTGCAAAAGCAATAAAGATTAATTTTTGAATATATCAGTTCATCAAAGAAATATGAACTTTCTATTGTGGAATGGGCATATTGTGGATCTAGGAAATCAATTAGTGAACAAAGAAGAGAAAAATCCTACACATATAGAACTTGCCAAAAGACTGCAATCAAGAAAAATGAGCCAGGGTATATCTCAGCAGCATAAGCACCTGCCTGGCAAATGCAAGGTCCTGAGTTTGAGTCCCAGTATCAGAAAAGAAAAAGAAGAAAGAAAGAAAGAAAGAAAGAAAGAAAGAAAGAAAGAAAGAAAGAAAGAAAGAAAGAAAGAAGAAAGAAAGAAAGAAAGAAAGAAAGAAAGAAAGAAAGAAAGAAAGAAAGAAAAGAAAGAAAAGTAAAGTACATTAAACATGAATAAAACAGCGGTAACTGATAAGGAGAAAAAGTATACGACAAATTAGAAAGCAAAGAACAGTTGGTAAGCATGTAGGATGTATCATGAGGAGAAGTTTTCAACACAGAGATGGAAAGGAAGCAGTCTTCCAATGTCTCAAGCAATATTTCAACTTCACAGATTTCATTTACCTTTTACCAGAGTATATACATTTATTAAGTAACTCTTAAGCAATTGAATTTTTTTTTCTTTTTTTGTGCTGGGAATCGAATTCAGGACTTTGTGCTGGTCAGGCAGACATTTGTGCCACAGAGCTGTATCCCCGGCCCTGATTCTATATACACGTACTTAAAATACAAAACTTTACAAAATGAAAACCGTACTATATAGCATTTTTGTACTTTTTCTTTGGAAATTATATTTCAAGCACTTCAATTTATCTTCTGAATTTATGTTTAAGTATATTACTAAGTAATGTAAATTAATTTAAGCTTTGTAATAAATTTCCAAGTTCTAAGGTTCTTTATACAGTTTTCATTTAAGCTCTATAATCAAAATGTACACCTTTCTATACCTGTTACAAACTATGAGAACTGATCAAAGAATATGGAGTATGTTTAAGTTTAAAGAGTTACAGTACAACACACAATGCCAGTAGTGCCCCTCAAAATAGTCCCCTTCACTTTGAGTACACTTATGCTATCATTCTGTCACTTTCTGAGGCAGCTCTGGAAGTGCTCTTTCATGAATCTCTTGGCAAGATGTACCAAAAACACGGTGCAAGATGCTTGAGAGTGCCATCCAGTGAAGAATCAGGTTTGGAAAAAATATTAATGTGTATCCTAATCCACCCCATTCACAAGATCTGTCACCATGGGTCTTCTGATTCTTCTCCAAAGTCAAAAGGATCACAAGAAATAATCATTTTTAACTGTTTCATGACATTCAGAGCAAAATGACAGCACAACTAAAG
>RJWT010003358.1:0-36792 GCA_004365215.1 Cuniculus paca | reverse complement strand
AGGAGGAGGAAGAGGAGGAGGAGGAAAAGAAGGAGAAGGAAGAGAAGGAGAAGAAGAGGAGGAGGAGAGGGAGGAGAAGGAGGAGAAGAAATATCATTAAGTATTACAAAGGTAAGTAGAAGATCTTTATTTGCAACAAAATTTGATCTTTTTTTCTATTTTATTACTGGAAACAATCTTTGAACACTGTAATCATATTAAAATGCAGTCAAAAGAAGTGTTTTCAAAAATTAAGTTGTAAGCAATTATTTAGAAATCAAAACTCAAATGCAGAATAAACCTCTCAAGCCTACTTACTTATAAAAAGATTTGCCTGTTTGACCTCACTATATTTGATCCTTATAGATTATATATTCAACCTTTAATTCTTAATTTTAAAACTCTACCCAATAAATAAGATCTAATTTGTATGATGTCCTAATGCAATATTCCTTACAGAAAATAACAATTAAAGCATAAGTAAAAAAAAAAACTTTTCATTCTTCAAGTCTTGCTAACCAATGGACTCCATATTTTTAATTGTTCTCTTTATAAAAAATCTTTATAAAGAAAAGGAAAAAGAAGTTCCCTGCTTCAGGAAAGAAATAAAAACTGCAATCTCCATCTTTAAATAAAAGATAAAATTTACATCTCTGAAATAACCTAAAAGTTTACTCTAAAGTAGGAAGCTGGACTAGGCAGAAAATACTAACATTAAACTCTTCTCTCTCTTAGAAAAAGTCTCCCTTCATACTCCTTTGCCTTACCTAACATGCTAAACAAAAAGGCAGAAAAATACTGTACCATGAGATACTTAAAAAGGAAAATAGAAAAAGGGCTTTATATTAATGTTAATATCTGGGTTAATTATGGCAAAGAATTTAACTTTTTATTTTTTAGTTTGAGAAGTGATGAAACCCAAAGCTTCTGAAATATATGAGCCAATATATGATCTTCTTTTAGAAGTTATTTTTAGTCTGTCATAATTTAAGCATCCAGGTCTTGTTTCAACTCAGGTCACCTACTATTTATTGAATGCTTCCTCTGCACCAAGTCTTATGTCTGCCATATGCTGCAGGGATCATCACTCAAATATAATATGCTTTCTTAAAATTTGCAACGTATCTTTGTTACAGATCCACGGGCATGAAGGTTTCCTGAGTTTTTACTTCTAAAATTAAGGAAACAGAGTAACAAATGAGTTCAGGAACAGACTGTACAGGTAGAGATATACTCTCACTACTAAAGCAAGAAATGGTTACTTTTTTTCAAGGTATTCTCTTAGTCTAATTAAGATGTTAAAAGTTACATTAAAAATAAAAACATTCTTGAAAACAGGACCTACACTATTATGCTTTTTGAAATTTGATGGGAAAAGGATCCTCATTAAAACTTTAAATGTATTTGCATAAAATCAATAGTATTTTTTTTTCCCACATGGTCATGGCAAAGTACTTAGCTTCACTTAATAAGATAACTAAGATTTACCACAAAAGGCAGCCAATATGGAAGTACATGCTTTTTTTATAACTCTACTCTGCCTAGGAATTTATATCATCAGATTTTGCTGATGAAATGATCCATGTTCGTCATATTTTATCAGTCATCAGAAAATGTTATTAGAAATAACCTAAAGATGAAAAGAAAAATTTACCTAAGTATAAAGCCTTACAATTTTTCAAAAGTCAATTAAACAAAATTACTCAGAGAGGTGCAGTTAGCATTCTGCTATATGTTTTCATATATTGTGAATATTTATGCCAGCTTTTTCTTAAATCTTACCATAATTCATACTTTGTCACTTTAATTTAGATTTTCTGTATTTTACTTTCAAGCTATCCATTAGAAAAAGTAAACTTTTAGTGTTTGCATTTAGAGTGGTGACTTAGGTTGCAGACCTCTTTGAGAAACTAAGAAAAAAAGACCTATATTTCAATAGAAGGTTGCTTGTAGATATCTCTAAATTAGGGATTCTGTGAAGAGGTTTTACTCTGTAACAGTGAAAAAACAGCAATCTTGGTTCTGACCCACCAAGTATTTAAAATCACCCAAGTTATTTTTAACTCAACTGACTTATAAGTAATTTTTTTTAATGGGAAACTCTCATAAATTTGGCCATGAGTTCAACACAAATTAGCAAAAAGGAAATACTAAGCATGGCTCAATTTATTTATGGTCCACAGTTTCCGAAGTCATACACTGATACTCACCCCAATCTATCTTTACTACATTAGAATTCGGACTTTTGTTATCTGGAAACAAGAACAAGCACTCAGTGTTATCGGTGCCCCACCTCAGTCATGCGCTGCGATTCCTGCCATACTTACACCGTCAACGGCACACACTACCCGTGCTTCAAAGTCTTATCATCGCATGTGTTACTCTCACTTTACTGGAGGCACAGCTTGTATTTTATTTTTAAAAGAACAGAAAACGAACAACCCTGAAGTGCAGGTAGTACAGTTTTCAAACCTAATACAGTTAAGAAAAAAAACTGAAAAATCACAATCTGTGCCAAAGACAATGAACCCAAAACCTTCCAATTTTAGTATATGTGCTGCCAACGTGAGCACAAGGATCCTTAACCTTAATAAGATATTCAATGAACTTAAGATGATCACGGGAAACTGTGAACCAAGCAAACTACATACATGGTTGCTGGAAAAACTATCTTCCACGTAGTGATTTGTAATTAAGAGAGGTTTTATAATAATAGCTTAAACTCTGGGGAAAAAAAGGTTCTCTATGACATACACGCTTGCCATTTATTTTCAGAAATTCATTTAAGTATTAAACTGCTTTGATTGCTTCTAGACATGACATAAAAATGTTAGGACTCCTAGAAGCAGTAATTCTTTTGGGGTTTTTTTTGTGTGTGTGTTTTGTTTGTTTTTGTTGATGTTTTGGAGACAGAGTCTCACTATGTAGTCCAAACTGGCCTTGAACTCCCTTATGTAGTCTAGGTTGGCCTCAAACTCATGACGAATCCCCTGCCTCAGCCTCCCAAGTGCTAGGATAATAACTTCTAATTATCAGCCAAAAAACCATTAACTCTCTAAAAAGAAAAGGGAACAAGCATTTATAGTTTGGTGTTGGTGACACAAATATATAAACAGAATTAAGAAGCTGAACGGAATAAAATGAATTGTCTTAAAAAGGGAGAAAAAGGGTTTCTCTTCAGAATTACAGGTAAGTTTACCTTTACTTTTTTCATATTTCAATCTTTCTTCAAATAGGCATGTGTTCATTTTATACTCAGAATAAGTTTTAAAATCTAATTCAGATTGTTTTCAAAAATCATACTTTGAGCTGAGTGTGGTGGCACACACCTGTAATCCCAGCACTCGGGAGGCTGAGGCAGGTGGATCATTGCAAGTTCAAGACTAGCCTGGGCTACAAAGTGAGCTCAAGGTCAGCCTGAACTGCACAGTGAGACCCTATCTCAAAAAGCCAAAACAAAACAAAACAAAATCAAAAATCATACTTTAAAATACTCAATTTGAAACTTATTTCTCATCTTATTTTGCTTTGAAACCTCATACAAAAATTTTAAACTTATTTAACCTCCAAACTATATACTAAAACACTACACAACTTTTTTAAAATCCAAGAACTTGAATAATGACAGAGGGATTTGTAGATATAATTCCTCTTCACTGCCCTATTCGAATCAATCAGTAACTGCAGGAAGTCCAACAATAAAAGCATGTGAAATCTCCAGAATTTTTAGAAACTGTTTTCTGTTTCATTCAAAGGGAGAGAAAAAAAGAGAGAAGATAATGGCCCAACAGAAGGCTCTATATGAAACAGTGAATAAAAACTTTGCAGTTAGTAGAGACTTTGAAATACAATTCTGAAATTTACCTCACATTAATAATGAAGTCAACTTGATGAATATTTTTAATGTCTTAAAAGTATGCAGATCAATATTTCACACATTATACATAATAAAATAAATTTCATATAGGCATGAAAATAACTGAGGAAAATACTGTTTCAGATGTTCACGAGAAATACACTGTAAATCACAGCACTGATATGATAAAATAGTTCAGTGCTTTCATGGGCATTTCCCTAAAAAATACCAAACGGATATATCATATCATAACATACATGCATATATATTTTTTAATCTGAGAAACTACTTTCTTAAAATAGTAGTTCTGGTACTGTTTCCTCAGAAAATATAACAAATCTGAGGAATACACTTTGGAATCCTTCACTCAGAATTCACACGCATAAAGTATCTTTCAACTTTTACATCTAAATTTAAAGCTACTCTTCCTAAAATTAAACACTTGAACAAATATCTTCTTTATTTTCCTTTAAGTCTGCTTCATGCAACTTTATAGATATCTTTACTACTTCAAATCCTCTGAAGATGATTTAAAGGAAGTAAGACATTTTTACAACTCATAAGCATACAATTTATGATTATAAACAATGCCTAACATATAGACAATCTGAATGTGTCAGGCATCATATGCATTCCTTCATTTAATTCCCACAAATCAATATGAAATAATGAGACTTTCTTTTCTTGTGGGACATATTCAACAGAAATCATCTGTGGTGCATTAAAAATGACCACGAATTCGTCACTTCTGTCACCAGGAGCAGGTGATTACCCATGTGAATGTGGACTGGCTTAGTGAGTGTCTGTGGCCTTGCAGCTTCCCTTCCTGCTGCCAAGATCACCATGGAAAGTGAGCTGGCTAAGAGCACAAGGATGACGAGGCTTACTTAACAGCCAGCACTAGACTCATCCTTGTGAGAGAGCCCATTTTGGACAACCAGGCTGACCCATCAGGTAAAATGGCTGCAACAAAACAAGTGAGCCCATACAAGACTACTATAAGAGGAACACAAGTCAATCCAGCTCAGCATACACACAAATAAATGGCAGTTGTGTTAAACCATTACGTTATGGGGTAATTTTACTGAGGAGCAAAAAATAAAGGATATATCATTCTATCAAGTACATATTCTGAGTTGTAGACCCATCATCTCTACAATGTGGCTATTATTTATTAAGAAAAAACTAGCCAGCCATAATGGCTAGTTATAATCCCAGCATGCAGGAGGCTGAGGCAGAAGGATCACTGTGAGTTCAAGGCCAGCACGGAATACATAAGCAAGTCAAGGCCAGCCTACGCTACACAGTGAAACCCTGTCTTTAAAAAAAAAAAAAAAAAAAAACCTACTACCAAACTGCATTTGGTAACCCTACAAGACATCTGACATAATAATCTATGTGAAGAATAAGATTTAATTAACTGAGAATAATCTCTAACAATAGTTTTGTTTTAAACAAAGGAATAGTGGCAACATTAACGAATACATAAATATATATCCCTAACTTGTACAAAAAATTTCTGAGAAGTTTTATAAGAGGTTAATAAAACAGTTGCTTCTCAAAAAGACAACTAAGAACTGGGAGTAAAGGGTAGGAAGAAACTAGATATCAGTTACATCCTTTTTATCTCTTAAATCTTGAAACATAAATTTATTGCCTGATAAAACTTTTATTTAAACCTTAAAAAGCTAATGTATAGTCTTTTCTAATCTCTTAAACATATATAATGGAAGCATTTCCACATGGAGTATGATTTAGATTAATTTCAAAATAACTGGAAGTGGGGTAGTGGACAGACATTAAAACAATCCAGTTTATAAAATCAAGAGTTGGTAGTTATTGAAGCTGAGTAATGGGTACATGAAAGTTCATTATACTTCTCTGGCACCTTCCTTCTCCGTTGTAAGAAATTCTTTGTAACAAAAAGTTATTTAAAATATTAATGTAACAATGCTCAGAAAGCTAACTCTCTATGGAGATAAAAAGATAATGTTATGAATACAAAACATTCACAAATATTTACAAAACATACACATTTTTACTTATATTTTTCTTTATCTGACAAAACTTCCAGAAAATATGTATGAGCTATTACCAATACTTAAGTGCTGGGCTGAGTGCTCTATACACATCATCCCACTTGATGTTAACTACAACTCTATAACTAGTATAACTTTACAATTATAAAAATTGACATTCCGCCGGGCGTGGTGGCTCACACCTGTAATCCCAGCACTCGGGAGGCTGAGACAGGCGGATCGTTGTGAGTTCGAGACCAGCCTGGGCTACAAAGTGAGCTCAAGGCCAGCCTGAATGGCATAGTGAGACCCTGTCTCAAAAACAGGGCTGGGGATCTAGCTCAGCGGTCTAAGTGCCTGCCCGGCAAGCGCAAGGTCATGAGTTCAATCCCTGGTGCTGCAAAAAAATAAATAAATAAATAAATAAAAATTGACATTCCTAGTAAAATTACCCAAGGTTACAAAGTCAGAAAATAAAAGAATTCAAACATGTCAGGACTCCAAAATTCAAGCTCTTTGAAAAAGAACTTAAAAAGATTTAAAAATTTCAAATCATTTACAAATAGAATAGTTAGCCATCAGTGGACCAAACAATGGGACAAATACTTGCCTTTTTTTTTCTTTCTTTTTTATTTTTGGCTATTGAGACAGTGTCTCCTTATGTAGCTCAGGCTGGCCTTAAATTCACTATATAGTCTATGCTGGTCTCCCGCCTCAGCCTCCCAAGTACTGGGATCACAGGCATGTACCACCATGTCCAGCAATACTTACATTTCAATGAGAAAATAGTGTTTGGATTTTGTAACACTTTCTAAGTAAAGAGAATTATAAAGGCAAAAAAAAACTTTATCTAAAAAAAAAATTTTTTAAATTCCCACTAACTTGAAAACCACTATTAATGCTAAGCCACTGTCACATAAATTTTCACCTATTAGGCTCACATATTCCTTTTCTGTTATTAGCTAAAAACTATGATAAATTTCTTCCCCATAGTTTTAGAATTTAATTTTCTGGAAGAGAATTTCTGGGCAAGTCCTATAGTCCCAGACCATTTTCACTCCTACTTGTCTAAAACTATTTTTATTTCCTGCCCTACACTTAGATTGTTTCAGAAGCCTAGATTGTACATTACTTGTCGTTTAATTTTTTAAAAATCCTTTAAAACTGAACAAGCATAAACATCAGCTAAAAAAGAAATAAATACACTCTTAAAAATCATTATTTTTGCTCCCCTTTGTTGTAAGACTATAAACTCTTATAAAAAACAGAGTGTAGCTTTACAAATTGTGTTTTAGAGCAGGCTAGCACTAAGGGTCAAAGAATTAAAAGCAGTATGTTTTTAAACCTACTAGTATGTAAAACATGCTTCAAAAAAAGGTCCAGCCTCTGAACTCCTGCTGTATTTGCTTCATATCTCTGCAAATAGCACAAAATTACTGTGACTTCTCTGTTTAGCGTCTGACTACAAATTCCTCTATGGCAGAGTCTTTCAATTTCAAATAGCGGCACAATACTGGCATGTGTAGGAACTCAATTATTGTTTGAGGAATTAAGAGAACGTGAAAATATCCAAGAATTTCACAATGCTCCCAAATAGCAATTTCCGGGTTTTCAGAAGAATGGAGACACCTTGCTTTCAATTTTTGAATATAATAAATTGATGAGTTCACTGCCCATTTACATTCTATTCAATATGATGCCATGTACAGATTCTCATGAAAAAGCAAACAGAAAAGTCTGTTTTCTAATGCATAGCAGAAATGATTCAGAAGAAAAAGAAATATAAATTTTTTAAAGATGCAATTTTTAATGTATAGATAAGGTATGGTATTGCTTCTAGATACATGTAGGCAAATACGCGAAGCTTATGTAGTCTGGAGGGCTTTAGAAGCCTGGAGAGTGAGACTGAAGGTTACAAAGCCTTGAGTGTCACATTTAAGCCTGTCACTGCTCACCAGTAAAGTAAAAGGTTATGTATAAAATAACTATGCATTTCCACTTCATATATCCAAATACTAAGTACCTATTTTGAACCAAACACCGTAGGACGGACTGTGGGCAACAACAAAAACATGTCTGGTACCTGTAAGGAACACTAACACAGAATTTTACTAAACCAACCAGGAGCCAAGTAATGATTCACAAATTTGTGTAAACTAGTATCTATTATTAGTGAATACAACCTCTTCTAATTTTTTGAACTCCTTAACCAAAACCCAAAGATAAAATTTCCCCTGGGAGTTATTTATAAAACGGCTCACTTCAGTCAAATTTGCAGGGAAAAAACATTCTTTGGCCAACAACTTGCATTTCACAGTTTAACCTGAACCGAATGTAGAATGAAAAGCAAATGGTCCATCATGGAAATGTTGACAGACAGACACCACTGGTGGATGCAACTACAATGATGCATTTATTGAAAATTAATAAAGTCCTGAATTTTTATTTATAAAGTGAGTATTATTAGTTTTGGATTATTTTCTGCAAGTCAATAGTTAAAATTTAATAAGATGATGTGTACAGATTGTGCTGGTTTTTACTCTTATCCACTGCTTGCAGCCTATGTGCATTTAAACCAAAAAACATTTGATATACACTAACTATAAATTATTTCCTTGGAGATCTCTCAGGCATGAAGAAAAAGCCTCTTAAAATAAATTTAAAATATTATATGCTTGATGGTGTATAACCGAAGGTTTAATCTCACCACTAAAGGGGCAGTTACCATGATTCTGCAATAACCCTGCAGACAATAATCAAGACAGCTCCTGTTGTTCTCTCAGTAAAATCTTCGTAAACACAGCATGGATATATTGTAATTTGATATCTGTAAGATCAACAGCTATACCTCATGATAACTCATCATATAAGATTTTATTCACCATTAAATTGAGCATTTTCCTCAGAAGCAATAGAAAAGTATGTTATTTACCAAGCATTGTACTATTAACTATAGATTAGCACATTAAAATAAATATGCTTTCTTTCTCGCTAAAAAAGTACAGTCCATAAAGCAAGCTCCAAAATGGAGAGAATTAGTTACATTTTTTAAACTTTGGGAAGTATCTGTGCCATGCTTCCATTATTATTTTAGAACAACTATTTCTAATTCATTTTCTACTACCTATGTAAGAAACAGCCCCCAAACAGAGCACTCTATGATCAGTTAGGTTCAAAAATGTCTGTTACCACTTCGTAATATTAATATTAATCTGACTTTAAAAAAGGAAAGGAAAGGAAAGGAAAGGAAAGGAAAGGAAAGGAAAGGAAAGGAAAGGAAAGGAAAAAAGAAGACAATTAGAATAAACACAAATGAAGAAACAACTTCAGGAAATCAACATGTTACTCACAAAAGGGTGAAACAATATAAATTTGTATCAAAAGCATTCAAAATGGAGATTAATAGAATTCAATTACTGGTTACACATCACACACACACACACACGTACGCACACACACGCAAACCAGTACACATATTATTTAAATATGAGTAGATGACCCCATTAGTATTTCAAAAGTATAATAAAACCATCTTTCACTCACCAATGCTGGATTTTCTCTTGGCAGTTAGTGACCACCTGTCATGAAAACAGATAACTACTTATGAAAAAACAGAGCTATGCACAGAGCTACAAAATCAGTATATCAGAAAACTAGAACAGTGGCTTTATAGATTTAATAGCATCTCAGTATACATTTTTATTTGTCAAAGGCACAGAGATGTGAACGTTAGTTTTTAAGCAGCATACTTTATCATATCCCTCTAATGCAGGCTGATAACTACAGAACAAATTACAGCTTTCCAGTTCATACTATGGTACAAGACCCTCTTCATAACTATTAGGTGACATATGATATAAGATAACTAGTATTTTGTACAATCTACAGACCTGTTTTCAATGTTACATATTTTGTAGAATACGCAAATGTTATAAATAACAAGAAACCAATGTAACATCCACATTTCATCAGTTAAAAAATAAAATGACGGTGGTGAAAATATTTTATTTTGTCAGTATATCTCCAAATGTTTTCACCTGTAATTTTTATTCTGATATATTAAAAATGAGTTCAGTGAGATTTTTCTACCACATTTTCAAGAAGAAATACTTGGGATAAAGAGATGCTCTGAACAGCCCATTTTTTCCTAGTGAACAATGATAAAATTTTAAGTACTTCACAGTCAATTTAAACTATGTTTATAATTCTAAAACAATGGAATTAAGCAAAAACTTAGTTGTTTTCCCTTGAAATATTTCAGTAGATTCTCAAAAAGCTCAGAAAACTAATCAGCATCAGAAAATACAATGCAAAAAAAAATGACACTTTCTGAATGGCAATTTTAAAATTAATGCTATTTTAACAGATAGCTGATCACTTACCACTCATTAATAAAAAGTTTAAACATTAATCTAGAATACCATAGCATCATTTTAGGGACAGAGAAACTAAGGAAGAAAAGTCAAAATGCCAAGGCCACATGAAGACAGCAGTATAATCTGGTTCACAATCCACTGCTTTAGTTTACTATTCTAAGTAGCAATATTGTCTCTTCTACATGCTCAATGTTTCACCCAAAAATCGCAAGATTTTTTTTTTAGACCTGTCACTAAATTCTTCTATTATAACATTTAATTCCTGAAATGAATGTCCTCCTTTGGGACATTTTAAATACTAAGGGAGAAATCTTGCACCAAAATACATGCTGTAATCAAATATCCAACCATACTACACATTAACTCAGCATAAAAAGTCTGCTTTAGAATGAAGATCTCTCAGTAAGTATCAATCACATAGCAACACTTAATAACAGTGGTAATATATAATAGAGTACTGACTTTACATCTGGAAGAGCCAAGCTAAAACTACATCAATCCATTTCACTGTTTCTGATTTAACAGTAATTATGAAATACACAAACAGAATTAAATGTAAATTGAAAAAGACAAAAATCTTCATGAAATCTTTTTTATAAAGTTCCTATTTAACAACCCCATTAAAAGATGAGACCCAAAAACAGTCAGGATGTTTTCCAATCCCAAGGCCTGTGTTTCCAAGCATGAAGTGAGCCAAAAGCACAAAAAGAAAAGCCCTGCAAACCATAAGAGCAGAATGTTCATTAACCTCTACATGATAATCCTTTCGTAGCTGCATATTAACTAGTTACATATTCATAATCATTTACATTATTTAAAGGACCTTCAATGAAATTTTCTAGGCTATATCCATTAGTGACAGTGTTAAAGGTTATAGAAGATAGTCTACTTAATGCTTCCAGGAAGCCTTTTTAATTAGTAAATATGTAAATTTGGCACATATGCGTTTTATGTTTAAAAACAAGTCCCTGGTAGAATGGCATGGGTTCTTGCCATCACCCTGAGTCTACCCTATACTTTGCTCTAGCCATCCTTTCCCCATTCTCTACCCTCTTTCTTTCCTAAAATAGTCTCCCTAGGCACATTCATTCAAGGCTAGAGCAACAACACAAATACATTTCATAATTTCCAACTGAAATTCTCACCACCGAAACACTGCTTTACATTTAATGTGTTTAATGGTTGCATACACCATTTAGGACATAGACACTTTTGTATGTCACAAGCAGACTTGAGAAGTGGTATTTTGAAAATTAGGAATAAAGTGAAAGGTAAAAGAAGCAGATTTAAAAATGCACAGAAAGCCTTCCAATGATGTGTGTACTGTTAGTTGTGTTTGTAAGATGTATGATTCACTTACTTTCAAAAAAAAATTTGAACCCAAGCACTTGTTTTTATATTTTAAAATGCTTTTAACTTAACTGGCAAAAAATTTTAGAAGGAGAACATTATATGATCCAAATTTGAACGTACCTGGGTAAAGAGGAAAAGAAAAACTATTTTTCTGTGAAAGTAACCTCAAATAATCTTATGCCTTTTGATTGAAAAGTCAAAATTCATTCCTTTAAGTATTAAACAAAGTGACCGTGAAACAGTGAGTCTGGTTCTACAAGCAACTCTTGAAAAGAAAATAATATTTTAGCACTCTGTTAACCTCCAAAAAAGTAAGACTGCAATGGAAGAACAATACTAGTTTGTTTTGCTTTGTTAAAGATAAATCAATCAAACTTTGTCAAACTTGTCAAAAAAACTTTCTGTATAATTTTTATAAAAAGGGTCTGCAACTAGACTTCTACTATTAATTGACCTAGGAAATACTTAATATATAGTCAAAAAAACTTTCTGTATAATTTTTATAAAAAGGGTCTGCAACTAGACTTCTACTATTAATTGACCTAGGAAATACTTAATATACCTGACTGTACTTACAGTCAAGAATTTATAAATATGTATTCATATAGTAGTATAGTTGTAAGTCCACAGTAAAGAAAAAGGACTATCACCTGATTGAGCACTTTTTAAGATACAGACTATCATTGAGGGTGTTTACAACCCAGTAGCTACAAAATCATATGGCATATTTTCTTTGTAATTCAAAACTGGCCTTAACGTAAGATTTGTAACAGTAGTGGTCTAAGCCAAGGCTTTATATGATGAAAATCAATCAATATGCAAATACTTCAATGAATTAGGTTTTAACCTGTAATTCTGAAGACAGAAACTGTGTTCTGAGATAAAGTAACTTACTAAGTATTATACAGTAGTCCAAGATCTGGTAAGAGATGAAATCAGTTTTAAAACCAGGTCTATCTAATACCAAAGTCCTTTATTCCCTTGTATTTGGAATGCTTCCAACCATCATATAACTTACTGCACAACAAGAAAAGCAGTTGTCTTCACATCTGCAGTCCCTCTCAAAATATTGTTGCTCAACTTCCTTCAACACTCATAAACAAACAAGACCTTGCCAATAATGAAAGCAAATAAGCTTATATTCACCAATTCATTAATATAAATTCTTACTTTTTCTATTGCGCCATACTACTTTAGGCCCTTTCAGATCAAATCACTTAAGTGTAAACAAATTTCCAAAACACCATTTACACACGTGCCTGTGTGCATGTGTGTGTGAGTGTTTTTAGTGGGGAGGACAGGGAGGTAACGGGCTAACCTCATAACGACTGACACATCTCACCACATTTTTGAGACACTTTCAACAATAACAAAGTTAATGATTAGGATGATCATGATGGACAACTCACCTGACAACCTACTTTTCTGTGTATCAGTGTCCAGATAATACATTGTTAAAAAGCTGAAATTGTATTTTAAGGTCTAAGATCAATAAATTACACGGTGAGCAGGAATAATAATTCTTTGGCTGGTTTTCCTCAGAAGCTGCTTTACAAAAATTATTTTATAAACAATAAGTGAATGGTTTAATATACAATAAGATCTCCAGTATTTATTTATAAAATATTTGTGCTATTTATTTTGGTAACAGACCACAAGGGGGCATCCACCTATGTGCTTTCCAAATTAAATACAGTGCAACATTAAAATTAGACTGAAACACAAAGCCTAAAAGAGTAAGTTTGCTTCTTGAATCTTGTTATTTGTCTCTGAAATGCTTCATTTCATTTTTAAAATTTTTCTCACTGTACTATTTCAAATTCTTCCATTATGGGTTACTGTACAAAGTAAGTTTGGAAAATGTACTCATCAGACCTGTCTGAATGTATATGATTTGCTTCTATTAAACCATAGCTTCAAGATAGATCTTACAGTTTTTGGTTTTAAAGCTGCTCAGTCAAAAAGGAAAAACCATCAGTGGAAGCTAAAGTCAGTAGACAGTAGGCAAGCACCATTAACCTTATACTTACCTAAGGGTTGAAAATGATTTTTCTTAAAAGGTAGAACATTAATTAAGGAGATACATAAATGTCACTACCAAAGTACACAAAGAAGGGTACTTTCAACAAAGTCAGTAAAACTTAAAAATCTTTTAAATAAACTTTTTTGAAAATAAGACAGAAATGACTACAGGTTCCTAACAGAAAATATGCTATAAGCATCAGGATAAACTGAAATTAAGTGCTACTGTATTAAAAACCACGACAAAAGTTAAGAAGCCCACTTTTAATTTTAAACACGCATATTCTAAATAATGAAAAGCAAAACTGCTGCCAAAAACTAAGTCCAATTATATAGAACCACTTCTTTAAAACATTGACATGTTATTCTTAAAATTAGCTGAAATAAAATCAAAATGGTCATTTTAATACCTACTTTTGTACTGTAGCCTATTTTCTCCTACACAGGCTTTCAAGGCACTCTGTATTCTAATCTTGTCTCTCTTTATACAAATATTGGACTATGACATATTTTTTGTACTGTACATTTCATTCCACTGTAAGTTTTACCTACAAATTAGGGTTCTTTTTTTCCCCAGTATTTATTATTTAAAATGCTAACTGTTCTGTATATAACCATACACAGTTTTCTCCTGGAAATTTTAAAACTGATAGCATTGCATGCACACCTGTAATCCCAGCATCCCAGAGGCTGATGCAGAAGGATCACTGCAAGGCCAGCCTGGGCTCCACAGTGAGTTTAAAGCTAGGCTGAACTACACTGGCAAGACCCTGTCTCAAAAAACAAAAGTAAAAAAAAAACAGGTAACACTTTCATTAAGACACTGACATGTTTTGAGAATAATTATATGATGTATCCAGAAAACTATACCAGCTGAAAGCTCCATGAGGTAGGGGTCACATCTACTTTATTCAACAGTGTTCACCTGCCACACAGCACCACAGAAGTCTTTTGAAAGGGGTACAGTCACGTAAGACAAAAACCTCAGGAGCCATGTACTATGTATTATGGAACAACCCTTATATCAAATATAACATTTGCATTGAAACATGAATATTCAAGTGGAATAAATATCTCACTCAAATCAGTTCTAGTCAGTTTTGTCAACACATGACAGCCACAAATTTACAAATAATTTTGTTTTCACTACTTTTCAGACTTTTAAACTGAAAATGAGAGATTGTGGTCTACATTTATGGATTTTAAATACTGCCTGAGTAGACTGTGTGCTCATCCTTTTACAGTAGACATCAACCATTTCCTCTCAATTCACACATTCTCTTCCTAGAAATCCTGTTCATCCCACATCAAGAACAGCAAAGTCAGGTGTAGTGGTGATAAAGCAGATAGGGAGAGCCAAAGTTGGCTGGGGAACATGAGTGGGGCCTGTCAATTATAAACCTCAAGACAAGGACTAGGACCTCCTAAGTAGAACTTTTCCTGAGCTCTCACAAGATGCGAATAACATACAAAATGGGCCATCCTGTATATCCCAGGACAGCCCATGCCTCAATTCTCAGACATGGTGTGTACTTTTTTTAACCCTCTCTTTCTCTTTGGCTCAAATTTGCTCTGCAGAGCTGGTATCTTCCATACCCATTCACCCTGCACTTTTCAAATAAACTTTTGACACCACTTTTGGCTTGTCTTATTCAGTGCTTTGTTTGAGGCAAAAAGGGCCTGGAATACTTTTGACTGGCGAGTCATTTCTAACGGAACTGCCCTAGAATAAGTGGCATATGCCTATAATCAATCCCAGTACTCCAGAAGATCACTGCAAAGGCACAAGTTCTTTCAGGCCTAACCCAAGGCAACTTTCCAAGACTGTGTCTCGAAATTAAATATAAAAATGTAGCTAAGTGCAAAGGCCCTGAGTTCAATTCTTAGACAGACAGATGGACAGATAGACAGACAGACAACATGAAGGGAAAGAAGCATGCACAAAGGGAGACAGAAAGGAAGAAGGGCAGGTAGTGTGGAGGGGAGCAGGAGGAGGAGTGTAAAGGGGGAGGGATAAAGAAAGAGGGACACAGAGGAAAGGAGGGGAAGAGAAGGAAAGAAAAAATGAAAGAGAAGAAAGAAGGAGAAAAAAGAAAAAGAAGAAAAGGGAAGGGGAGAGGAGAGAAGGTTAGGGGAGTAGAGGGGAGAGGAGGAGAAGGGAGGGGTGGGAACTGGAGGGGAAGGGAAGGGAGACAAAAAGGAAGGGAGAGAAAGAGGGAGCAGAAACAAGATATATATATATATCTGCTACCAACTGAACCAACTCAATATACTGTACTCTGGAAAAAAAAACAAAAACTAAAGTGATTTTAGAAATTATGGTTGTGAAAGGGTGACAATGAGATTTGCACAAACTAAGCACCTAAGTAGCTGGCGCATAAAGTAACACTGTAAATACACAAGTACACAAACACACACACACACACAAATCCTACCCTTGAGCTCCTCATGACTTCTTGTAGTAAATCATTTTAGAACTTACTTCTAAGTGTAGTAAAGTCACACAGATCAGACAATAGCACACCTCTGAAACATTCAAAGGAAAGAAAGTTAAAGAGTAAATATGGACAATACAAAAGCAGGGTAGAGGGAAATACCCTCGCTACTGACAAAAAGGAAAATTAAAACACTCTTTGAACTACCATTTTGCACTAAATCTGAAGCTGCTTTTTACTGAGGCAATTCTGGGCACAGTCAAGAGGCTGCGAATTATGTTGGGTTCTGAACAGACAAACACAGCTGAGACAACAAAGCAGAACCTACAACCTGACAAGGCTGTAGTAGCAAAAAGAGGGAGATGAGAGGTCTTTAAGCATTATAGACAGTTTGCTTCTCTACATTTGTTCACATTTTGAAGCTACAAAGGTCAAAAAGTAAAATTCTAGAAAGAAGAGCTCAGAATAAAACAAACTTTAAGAGTTCAAATGCCTCCAAGAAAAGATGTCCTAAAGAACAAAACCAGGTTCTCAGATGAAAGCCTTGAAAGGAACCAGCAGCAACACATCTCTTAACCAAAACCACCAATGGAATCTCAGGCCACTCAGTACTCACCAGGAGTAAGGTCCTGAGCTCACTCTCTACCTTTGTGGCAGAAGCCTCTTCCAGAGGAAAATATCTTTAGGCGCATCTACTAATTCTAGCATTTAACCAAAAATTACTAGGATGTCAAGAAACAGGATCATGTAACTAAATATCAAGAGGAAAAAAAGAAGACAACAACAAAACAGAAACACACATGCTATCTAGATATAGTTAACAAACTAGGACATTAAACAACGATAAATATGCTAAAGAAAACAGAAAATGATCAAGGAAGTATATGGAAAAATGGCAAATTTCACTGGAAATCTTTTTTGTTTTGTTGACAGGGTCTCGGGGGTACCCTGGGCTACATAAGCAAGTTCAAGGCCAACCTGCACTACATAGTGAGACTGTCTCTGAAAAACAAAAAAAAGAACAATCAAAGTTGAAGCTAACCTCAACATAAAATGATAGAAATTGGAACACAGAAGCCAGGTGTGGTAGTGCATGCCTGTAGTTCCAGCATTCAACCAGCCGAAGCAAGAGGATCACGGAATTTGAGGCCAGCCTGGGCTACAAAGGGAGCTCAAGGCCAGCAGAAAATGCATAGCCAGATCCTGTCTCAAAACAATAAACAACAAAACAAAATAAAAAAAAATTGGAAAACAGAATAAAATCTTTAAGGGCTTTTCAGCACAATTCACCTGCTACCAGCACAACTGTGAATTCACAATTCACAACTGATGAAATTCAGCAACCATTCATGATAAAATAAGCCACTCAAATTGGAAAAAAATCCTTATTTTCACAAAGTACCTTTATATATTTTTTTATTTTATTGGTACACTTTAGATATACATAATTATAACATTCATCAGAGGGAATTTGTACCTGCACATGACATATCTTGCTTCGTTTTTTCCCATTCCTCTCCCTTTCCTTCAATCTCTCTTCCCCTCTATTTACAAATGCTTTATTTCCATTTTTTCCTTCCATTCTCTTCTTTTCTTCTCCCTTCTTTCCTTTACCCCTCCCCCTTCCCTTGTTACCCTTCTCATTTAAACACTTTCCCACTTCCTGTATCCATTATACATTTTGGTCCTTACTTATACTTTCAGTTTTGATTTATTTTGGCTAAGAGGTTTGCATACAAGGTTGGCTGGTTCCACTGCCATGGGCCTGAGGTAAAGTAGAACATAATGTTAACACACAGCAGAAGAAAGCTGCCCAACACCTGGCAGCCGGAAACAGAGCAAGAAACAGCCACAGAGAAAGAGGTCAGGAACCAGATAAAGTCCCCATAACTCACTCCCTTTAACTAGGCCCCACTTCCTGTTTCAATCATCTTCTAATAATGCATGCCACCAAATTATGGTCCCATTGGGGATTGTGCCACTGAGGAAGTTGAAAGCCCTCATCATCTAGTAACTTCTCTAGGTCCCACCTCTGATCCTGCTACATAGGCGATCAAGCCCTCAGTACATGAGTCTTTAGGGGACGTTTCATAGTTAAACCCTAACATAAACTGCTGGTATGGGGGAAACAGTAGTACTCTTATTCAACACTGTACTGAAGGTCCTAGCTCACACAATAAGGCAGAAAACAAAACACACACACCAATAAAAACATACAAGATCTCAAGAACTGGAAATAATATGACTGCCATTACTTACAAGCAACATGCCATATATATCTATATACATATTATCAGAATATACAGAGCAGTTAGAATTCAAAATAAATTTAAGGCAGTTGGAATTCGAATAAATTTAAGTCAGTATATAAAAATGTATATATACATATAAACAAAAAATGAACAGCAATGAAGCTGTAAAATGTAATAAAGTAACATATCTAGGAATAAGTCTATGTACAAGATTTACATACCTTAAAAGTTATTAGCATGTAAAAACCATGGGTTTAATTCCTGTACCTCAAAAGTTTAAAAAAAAAAAAAAGCACATAATGAGATAAGTCATAGAATTATGTGGGAATATATACTATGTTTATGAATTTAAAAAGCTAATACAACCAGGTCACTTTTCCCCCAAATTTATGGGGTTTTTTTGGTTTTGTTTTGTTTTTTTGCGGCACTGGGGATCGAACTCACAACCTCATGCTTGTCAGGCAGGTGCTTAGTCCACTGAGCTAAATCCCCAGCCCCCAAATTTATCTTTAGATTCAAAATACTCCAAGCATATCTCACAAAGGTTAATTTCTAAGTGCAAAAAACTGATCCTAACATATATATATTAAAAAAAACTATAAAGCAATCTTAAAAAAAAATTTTTATTACCAGACATCAAAATCTATTATAAAGGTAAAATAATTAAGAAAATGTAGTACTAGTTTTGGTATAGGCAAATAATCAACTGGAACAGAAGGGAGAAACTTACCTGTTTATAAAGTATGACATAATTTATAAAAAAACAACACAATACTCTATATGGATTACTCTAGCTACAAAAAGAATACTCACTGAAAAAGAGCAACTTAATCTTTAAAATTTTTCAATACGGTATCTGGCATCCAATAAAAAATTACAAGGTACAAGCCAGACTACAAAAATGCAAAAGGCTAACAAAAAATCAAGAGAAAAAATACACACTACAAGTAGATCTTCATTTGAGTCCTACATTGCAGCTGTGCTATAGTTTAGATCTGAAATGTCCCCCAGAGGCCCAGATGTTAAAATCTTAATCTCCAGCTTGGTGCTACTAGGAAATGTGGAAATTTTAACAGGTAAGGCCTATGAGAGGTCCTCCAGTCACTGGGAATGTGTTCTATAAGAAGACTGTAGGACACAGGTCACTTCTTCCCTTTCTCTTTTGCTTCTCTAACCATGAGGTGAATGACCTCCTTTGCCACAAGTTGCCACCATGAGGTGCTATACCACCACAGACACAGGGGACCAAGGCCAATGCTACAACCTCTTAAACTACAGACCAAAATCATCTTTTTCTCTATGAGTGGATTTATGTCAGGTATTTTGATACAGTAACAGAAAGCTTATAGACTTTATGATTAACAGGTTCATTAAAATGGAAGGCTAAAATAGAACTTGAATCCATTTTAAAATTTCAAAACAAATTCTAAAATTAGAAAGTATAATAACTGCAATTAAGAAGTCAATAGGTGACTTTAATAGATATACAATGAATTAGTAAACAGGAGTATAAATCAATTGAAAATATCCAAATTGGCACACAGAACAAAATGAAGATAGAAAATGCAGAAGAGGAAATAACAAAAGACAATGACAATATCAAACACATATATTCATTCCAAGTATCAAAAATAGAAAACAATGATTAAAAAAATTTTTGAAGAGTATATCGAAGTTTTCTAAATCTGATAAAAGACATTAAATTAAAAATTCAAGAAACTTTATACTCAAAGCAGGCTGTTAAATACAAAGGAATTCTAGGAATATCAGAATAAAATTCCTGAAAACCAAAGATGAAGAGAATTATCCAAAAGCAAGTACATATCACCTCTCATAAGAAAATAAGACCAATGAAACACTATAAAATGAAGTTAAAATATAATGTAGTAACAACATTAAAGTGTTGAAAAAAGTCACTATAGAATTAAATGAAAATAAAAAATATCTTTAAAACAATAATTATAATGTCTTTGGGATTAAAAACTTACACAAACAAAGGAGGAGTGGTTAATGAAATTAAACACTCAAAAGATCATTTAGGATTTGGTGTCCAGACAATGGAATATAACAACGTGAGAAGAGAAGGAGGGAAGTGGATCCCCAGGACTGAGGAAACATCCGAAGCAAGAGATGAAGCCCACAGGGAGAGCAAAGGAGACAGACCTCAACAAAAAAGGTGGCAGGTGATGCTGTCTCTGTGAGCCTGGACTCATTACATGGGAGGGGCAGCTCAAACCTTCAGACACACAGTGACTACTGGTTACCCAATATGCCTCCACAGAGAAACGCGCCAGTGGAATGGAGCAGTGGACACAGCGGACTGCACTGCCTAGTGAGTTATTCAGGTTCAGACATACCGAGGAGAGGGAGATTGGCCAGCAGCCATCTTCCAGAGGGGCCAACTGTGCTGGGAACTCAGAACAGCTGTGGCTGGGCTCCACCTAGTGGCTACCAGTGACAGGGTCAGGGAGCTGAGGTCAAGCTGGCAGAGACCAACTTCAAACCTGCAAGCGGCACACAGACTGCTTCAAGCTTAGTAAATGTGGTTCCAGCCTCACACCCAGAAACCAACCTGAAAAGTCTGGAACTAAAGGCACAGGCTGACTCAGATTATCCACTACTGTGCTGTGAAGCTATGCATGACTTGCTAGGATTAACTCAGATCTAGACCCTGCATGCCCACCTTGTCTACAGAAACAGCAGAGAAACACCTTGAAGTACGCATTTTTTTTCTTTTTTCTTTCTTCTTTTTTCACTTTGTTTTTTGTTTTTTTCTTGACAGTTTGTTCTTGATTTTATGAGTGTAAACACGTTAAATAGTTTGTTGCTGTTATTCTGTTCTGTTCTTATTTCTTCCTTCTCTTCCCCTCCTGTCTTTTCTGTAAATTCCCCCCAAAGGAAGTTTTCAATCTTCCTTTGCTCAACTTCCAATCTCTTCTTCTATTTCTCTATTTTTTCACCCAATCCCATTTGAATTTTCTCCCTTGATGGTAAAATAGGCATATAAAAGGACATATCTACTGTATACAAATTTCTGGTTTGTTTTAGATTTTGTTATATAACCACAAATTTAGTTATATTGTTAAAGGTGGCATGTTAATAGTTAGCACAGATTGTCATTTTTTAGGCTGTGTTTGATGCTATTGTTATTGCTAACTGTACCACTTTAGCCAACATGACATAATTGTTCTTCTCAGTTGTTCTTCCTGGTATAGCAAGACTGAGATTGCCAAAAAGGTCATAAAAAAATACCATCCACCTGTGCCAAAGAACCAGAGGATAGGCCAAAGAGGCAGTAGCTCCATGTCTTGGTTACTTTTCTTCATTGCTGAGACAATCACCTGACACCCAAAATTAGGGAAGAAAAGGTTTATTTAGCTTACAGTTTCTGTGGATTTCAGTCCATAATCAGTTGGCTCCAAGGCAGGGTGGCATGGCACTGGGGCAACACTTCAAGGCAGCAGCCAGAGCAAAAGGGGGCAGCTGTTCATGGTGGCTGCAAGCCGCAAGAGCGAACGGCACCAAAGAGGGCAAAAACACGCCCCCATTCCGACCTTACATTGTATGTCAGCTCCACCCCTGGGCGGGTGCAGAGCTCACACCGCCAATCCCAGCACTAGACAAGGAGTCAATCATAAATGCTAGATTCAGCCGCTTCCATGACTACATGAGGCTTGGGGGACCATCTATATACAAACCATAACACTCCACATCCCCAATAAATTGAAGACGTAGAATCTTGTAACACACTCAAAAACCAACCACGCCTAGAAGACACCTTTGAAAAGTCATTTCCTAAGGTTTCTAATACTAGCAATAAAGCTACTAGGCATAGGTAATTTAGAAGCATCAACTAAGGAATTAAACTAAAAATATATATGGAAAATGAGAAACACTTAGGGTACAACCCCAGAATTCCAGCCCAACAAAGGAAAAACCAGGTGACAATAAGGTGGAACAATCTGAAAGCCATCTACCTGCAATCTCTGAAGTGGTAAGAGTGGAAGTAACAAAGCAGATCAACAAGGCTCTAGAAAAAGTCCAATCAGAAATAATTTCTCAGATGATTACAAAGATGGTGACCACAGTAAAAGACATGCTTAGCGACTCTAGAGCTGATACGAATTTTTAAAATACAGGCACTTAGGAAAATGATGGAAACCATGAACACCTAAGATATGAAAGAAATGGAATCCATGAAATAGATTCAAACAGATTCCCAGGAAATTAAAAATTCTACTGAAAGTAATCACAGAATGAGCACATATGAGGACAGAATTTCAGACACAGAAGACAGGACTGTGATTAGCAATCATGAAAAGACCTCTTAAAAATAACAAGGAACCATGAGAAATGAATCCAGCAGATCCTAGGTGATGAAAAGGAGAATAACATAATATTGATTGGAGTCACTGAAAAAGCAGGAGATAGTGCAAACAACATTAAAGAACTGTTCACGAAAGTCATGGCAGAAAACTTCCCACACAGGGAAAAATAATTTAACATAAGATAAGTGAGGCATACACAATTCCAATTAGCCATGATTCAAAAAATATCTACACCAAGGCATGTAATAGTCAAGATTCCAGAAATTCGATGCAAGAACAGAGTATTACAAGCTGTTAGAGAAAACAAACAAATCATTTATAAAAGAAAGTCCCCCCCCAAAAAAAGAAAGCCCACCAGAATCACAGCAGATTTCTCACTGCAAATTCTCAAGTCAAGAAGCGCATGAAGTACTTCAAGCCCTAAAAGAAAACAACCTTCAACCCAGATTGATGTACACTGCAAAACTATCTTTCAAAATTGATGGAGAAATAAGATACTTCCATGACAAAGAACACCTGAGGAAATTCATGAACAACAAACCAGTACAACAAAATGTTCTGAAGGATATTCTAGAAAGAGATAATAGGATTACAACTCCATCAACCCCAACAGAATGATTCTATCAGGCAAGGCAAGCTATTATACAGAGCAGGGGGAAATGGAGCCAACAACAGGAAAATAACATGAAAAGGATAATATATATCTGCTATAATCATCAATATTAATAGTCTCAATTCTCCAATCAAAAGAAACAGACTGGCAGACCGGATTAAGAAACAAGATCCAATAAAATCCTGCATATAAGAAACACAGTTAATTCAAAAAGAAATTCACAGATTGAAAATCAAAGGATGAAAAGCAATACTCCACACAACAGAAACCCAGAAAAAAAGCAGGAATAACTATTTTATTTGCAGACAAAGCAGATTCCAAGCCAAGACTGATTAAGAGAGACAAAGAAGGTCACTACATCCTTGTAAAGGGAACAATTCAAGAGGAAGAGATGTCAATAAAAAAACAAATATATATATATATCCACCGAATACCAGTGTACCCAACTATATATATATGTATATACATAATACAGATATCAACAGACATGAAAAATCAAATAAGCACTAATACAATTGTAATGAGGACCTTAATACCCCACTGTCACAGATAAACTAGACAAAAAAAAACAATGAACTATTAGAACTAAACCAAATTTTTGAATAAATGCACTTAGTAGTTAGATGTCTATAGTGTTCAACCCTGAAACATCTAAGTACACACTCCTGTCAGTTCCAAATGGGACGTTCTCCTAAATAGACCTCACACTACCTCATGGAACATGCTTAATTAAATGCAAAGCAAGTGAAATTACCCCATGCATACTATCAAACCATGGTGCAAAGAAATTGGAAATCAATGGCAAAAGAAACCACAAAAACTTCACAAAGTTGTTAGAATAAATAGAAATTAAGTAACACAAAACAAACAAATTAAGTAACCAAAACAACCAATGAGTCACAGATAAAATTAAAGTAGAAATGAGATGGTTTCTACAATTAAAGGACAATAGTACAACATACCAGAACTTATAGCACACATAACAGTAGTCCTATTAAGGAAATTTATAGCAGTGAATTTCCCTATCAGGAAAACAGCAAGCTCAAATAAACAACCTACTATTGAACCTCAAGCTTCTAGAAAAAGAGCAAGTCAAGCCCAAAGCTCATATGAGGAAGAAAAATTATAAAGATCAGAGCAGAAATTAGTGAAATGGAGACTAAGAAAACAATTCAAAGTATCAATGAATGCAAAAGTTGGTTATTTGAAAGATTAAGTAAAATTGACAAACCCTTTGCCAATCTTATCAGAAAAAAGAAAAAGACTTAAATCCATGTAATTAGGAATGAAAAGGGTAAAGTTACAACAGATCCTGCAGAAATCCATCAATACCAACTTTAAGAGCCTGTATTCTTTTTTTCCACCATCTTGGAGCCTGGGGAGGACTGCTGGGAACAGGACTTCTAAAAGGCAAATATGTCTGGAAGACTGTGGTGCAAGGTCATTTTTGCTGGCTATAAGCGAGGTCTCCAGGACCAAAGGGAACACACAGCTCTTCTTAAAACTGAAGGTGTTCATGGCCCACGATGAAACTGAATTCTACTTGAGCAAGAGATGTGCTTATGTGTACAAAGCAAAAAACAACACAGTGACTCCAGGTGACAAACCAAACAAAACCAGAATGGTCTGGGGAAAGGTAACTTGGACCCCTGGAAACAGCGGCACGGTTCATGCCAAGTTCCAAAGCAACCTTCCTGCTAAGGCCATTAGACACTGAATCCATGTGATGCTGTACCCCTCAAGAATTTAACTAAAGGAAAATAAAAGTGGATTTGTGCTCCTGTATTAAAAAAAAAAAAAAGAGCCTGTATTCAACTAAGATAGAAAACACTGAAGAAATGGACAGATTCTTTGATACATATGAATTACCGAAGTTGATTCAATATATAAAAATTCTAAATAAACCAGTATCAGTCAACAAACTTGAAATATAATTAAAAACCTACCAACAAAGAAAAGCCTAGGACCTGATGGATTCACTGCTGAATTCTACAAGAAATTTAGAGATCTAATGCTGCGACTTCTCAAACTTTTTAATGACACTGAAAGGGAAGCAATACTCCCAAATTCATTCCTGGAAGCAAGTATCATCACCCTGATACCAAAACCAAAGAAGGAGCCAAGCAAAAAAGAGAACTACAGGCCAATATCCTTAACAAACATAGATGCAAAAATCCTCAATAAGATATTGGCAAACAGAATGCAGCAAATCATCAAGAAGATTATATACCATGACTAAGTAGGATTCATCCCAGGGATGCTGGGATGGTTCCACATTGGCAAATAAATAACTGCAATACATCAGATTAACACAGCCAAGGACAAAAACCATATGATTATCTCAATAGATGCAGAAAAAGCATTTGACAAAGTCCAACACCCATTCATGATAAAAACTCTACAGAAAATTGGAAGAGATGTTCTTTCTTTCAATCTGATAAAACCCACATATGACAAACCCACAACCAACATCTAGCATGACGGACATAGTATAATGGACAAAACCTGAAAGCTTTCACTGTAAAATCAGGAACAAGGCAAGGATGTCCACTATCATCACTCTTTTTCAATATATTTCTAGAAACATTAGCCAGAGCAATTAGACAAGAGAAAGAAATAAAAGGAAAAAGGCTAGGAAAGAAAGAAGTTAAAGCATCATTATTTGCAGATGACATGATACTCTACATAGAATACACCCAAAATTCCATCAAAAAATTTCTAGATTTAATAACCAAATTCAGTAGCATAGCTGGACACAAAATCAACACTCAAAAACCAATAGTCTTCCTGTACAGCATAACAAACTCACTGAGAGAGAAACTAGGAAAACACCACCTTTCACCATTGCATGCAAAAAAAAAAAAAAACCTGAATACCCAGGAATCAATCTAACAAAGGAAGTAAAGTATCTTTACATTGAAAAATAGAGTACTGAGTCTGAAGGAGATTGAAGAGGATATCAGAAAATGGAAAGACATCCCTTGTTCTTAGGTAAGAAGAGCCAATACAGTGAAAACAGTCATACTTCCAAAACTGTTACATAGATTCAATGCAATCCAATCAAAATACCAAAAGCATATCTCACAGAATTAGAGAAAACAAACCTAAAACTCATTTGGAGCCAGAAGAGACCTAGAATAGCAAAAGGAATTCTTGGCAACAAAGGAAAGGCAGTCACAATCCCTGATCTGAAATTACACTACAATGCTACTGTGATAAAAACACATAGTACTGGCAAAAAAAAAAAAAAAAAAAAAAAAAAAAAAAAAAAAAAAAAAAAAAAAAAAAAAAAAAAAAAAAAAAAAAAAAAAAAAAAAAAACCAGACCCAAAGATCAATGGAACAGATTAGAAGGTGCAGAAACAATTTTAAACATACTCTGCCACCTTATCTTTGAAAAATGAGCCAAATACCTTCACTGGAAAAAAAAGACAGCCTCTTTAAAACCTGGTGCTGGAAAAATTGGCTTTCTACATGCTGCAGATTAAAACTAGACCCTGTCTATTACCATATACTAAAACAAAATCAAAATGGATCACCAAGATCTAAACATTAAAACGGACACACTAAGTCAGTTAAAAGGATAGACAGAACTCTTGAAGACACTGATATAGGCAAAGACTTTATGAACAAAACCCCAAACACACAGGAAATGTCACAAAGAATCAGTAAGTGGGTTCTCATCTTATTAAAAAGCTTTGGCATAGCAAAAGAAACCACCAACAGAGTGAAGAGACAACTCATAGTGTGGGAAAAATTTTTTGCCAACTGTTCCTCAGACAATATTTTAATATTGTAAAATATGTAAGAACTAAAAAAAAAAAAAAATTCAGACCCCCCCCCAGTTAAAGACCCAATTCAAAAATGGGTATCTGAGATGAATACACACTTTAAATCAACCAATAACAAATAGTGGTGGGGCTGTGGGGAAAAAGGAATACGTCTCCATGGTAGGATTGTAGACTGGTATAACCGCTGTGGAAATCAGTTTGGAGGTTCCTCAAAAAATTAAAACTAGAGGTTCCATTCAACCCAGTTATTCCCCTTCTTGGTAGTATCCTGAAAGAATAGCCATACCACAGCAATATATGCACCCCCATGTTTACAGTGGCACTTTTTGTAATAGCTAAATCTTGGAAACAGCGTAAATGCCCATGAACCAATGAATGGATAAAGATGTGGGTTTATGTACAATGGAATACTACTCTGACATAAAGAAGAATTTCTACCTAAAGGGATGCACTTTGATGCCATACTCTTAAATGAAATAAATAGTACACACATATTTAAATACTACATTGTTTCTCAGTGTGAGAAACCAAAAACGTAAATAAGGGTCAAAACGTAAATAGACATTGGGAAAGAGGAAGAAAATGTACAAATAGGAAGAAGAACAAGGGAGGGAGAATGGAAAAGGAAGAGATTTAAAAAAAAAAAAGGAAAAAAATGGAAACAAAGCTTTGTAAATAAGCAGGGGAAGAGAGGCTGACAGAAGGAAAGGGGAATGGGGAAAAAAGAAGCAAGATATATCACGTACAGGTTCAAATTCCCTATGATGAGTGTTACCATTATGTATATCTAAAATGTACCAATAAAAAATAAACAGGTAAAGACACACGCTTCAACAAAAATAAAATAAAATATAAAATAAGAAGAACCAGAACACTTTGAAGAAATACTCCATTATAGGTTGAGGGCACAGAAGGTACAGTAAATGTGGGACATCCTGTGCCAGAAAGCAAGGTAATGATCAAAGAATGATGCAACATATGGGGGGAAACTTCTCCAGTTTCTAGGAACTCCTCCCAAATTTCGAGTGACATGAAAATCAAATGAACAGCAGAAATTACAACAAAGTAAACTTTTAAAATAAATTATATAAATACACACACACATATATATATATATATATATCTAGAGAGAGAGAGGACAAAGAGATAGTTTATAGTGCTGCCACTAAGCAAAGAAGGGCTACTACAAGGGCTCTTCGTTACAGAAAAATGCTAGGTAATAAACACAAGTACTTAGGAAATCACAGATTTGCAAACACCAATATACTAATTGATTTAGGCAAGGCTAATCCATGACAAAACACTACTCGGGAACAGAATATTTACACTGTCTTATATTATTGCAACTTAAAATACTTGGTCCTTACACAAAGGAAAGGCTACCTTTAAGGCAGAGAAATCTGGCAGACACTATACAAAACTTGTTAGCAACACCAAAACCGAAATAAAATGACGTTATGTTTCTTCTGATGTGATGTACTGGTAAATTACCATCACCTATCTACAATTTTTGCCAAAACTGTTTCATGTAGTTTCCTCCAGATTACAGTTATTAGATATCTCCAAATTGTGGTGCATTCTACAAGAAAACTGACCTAATCTCTTGAAAATTGTCAAATTTCATAGACAAAAGACAGAAGTAAGATTATTTCAGATGAAAATAGACAAAAGAGATACAATGATACTACAGCCAAACACAATGGTGATCTCTGTCTGGATCATGGATTGAAAAAGGAGTAGGAAAGCACAATCTCAGAAAAACTAAAAAATTTTAATTTGTTAGTTCTCAATGTTAACACCTTGGTTTGAAAACAACATATTATGGTTCACAGAAGAATGACCTTTTTCTAAAATGACATGTGCTCAAGTATTAGGGATCTGATAATACCTTCAATTTATTCCCAAATGGTTCAGCAGAGAAAACAGGAAAACAGAAGAAAAGGAAAAGCAAATAAGACAGTTGATGTCTCTACATAAAGTATGTTCATCACATTTTTCTTTCAAATTTTCTAGTTTTATAATTTTTTCAAAAGAAACAACTGTAGTTTAAGAGAAAACAAAGACTGCATTATAACAAACTAAAAAAACTGAGATTCAAAATCTGGAGGTGAAGGCAAGTGATACAAGTTAACAGAATCCAAACTCAAACTGAAAATAATAGGTGGTAAATAAAATCAAACACTATGATTAAAGTACAGACTCTATGCCCCGCCTTCCCTCTCCTTTCCCAGAATCATTGTTGTGTTTTGTTCCAATCTACAGAAGCCTAACACATGAAAATACAGTTTTTCCCTCTTGTAATACTGTATAGTTTATTAAAAAGTTCCAAAAGACTTAAACCAAAGTTGTCTTTTTCCTCATGGTGCTTAACTAGAATGATACTGAGTGTTAACAATAAGTTGTTCGAAAAGGAAATACAACTTACAAGCAGTGAGTTCTGAAACCTCACCTATTACAAAATGAAATGGACCTTAGGCTATACAAGCAAACATGTTCTTGCAACTCCACCACTCATTAAAAAAAAAAAGGTGGAAGGAAAGAACTTCACCATTACATCAAATCCAACTTTTTTCAATAAATCACCTATAATTTAGGAAAAAGCATTTTTTAAAATTCAACACCTATTCATTAAAACTTAGCAAATAAAAGAAAACTTCCTTTATCTGGTAAAAGTATTTTTAAAAAAACCACAGTAAATATCATACTTGCTGATGAATTTATGAACTTTTACCTAACAGCCACTATTACTATTTCCATTCAGTCTTGTACTAGACTCCCAGCAAGCACAAAAGGTAAGAAAAAGAAATACAAACCAAAAGGACTGAAACAGGTAAGATAATCTTGAGGAACCACAACTATGCTCACACTGCCAGGTATCAAGATGACTTGCAAAGCTGGGCGTGGTGGCACACGCTTGTAATCCCAGCACTCGGGAGGCTGAGGCAGGAGTGTTGCAAGTTTGAGACCAACCTGGGCTACAAAGTGAGCTCAAGGCTAGCCTGAACTGCACAGTGAAACCCTGTCTCAAGAAAAGACAAAAAAAAAAAAAATGACTTGCAAGGGCTGGGGCTGTAGCTCAGCAGCACAGCACCTGCCTGGCAAGCGTGAGGCCGTGAGTTCAATTCCCAGTACTGGAAAAAAAGGTAACCTGCAAAACCACAATGACTAACACAGTCTAGGTGAATACACAAGGCAATAGAACAGAGTTGAGAAACAAATCCACACAATCCGTCACCTGGTTTATGACACAAATGACAATGCAGTGGGAACATGACAGTTTTTCCAATAAATGATGAGGAAACTAGAAGCCCATACAGTAAAAATGAAACCCTGCCTCAATTCTGCACTGTGCACAAAATCAATTCCAGAAGAATGGAAGTTACAATGTAGTAGTTTAGTTATTATGAGTAAACACAGAGACCTGATGATGGTGGCAGCCTCAGATAAAAACAAAACAAAACAAAGTAAAATGAAATAAAATAAAATCGGACACTCAGGTTAAGAGTTAATTTAACAGCTAAGCCAAGTTTAGTGATACAAAGATAAACACCAAAACAAAGGACAAAAGGTTGAGATAAAATAGAGATGTAAGGAATCTTCTCTACAGGAAGTTGCTCCCTTTCTGAGTACCTAGACCTAGGCTTTAATAAATCAACAAATCAATCAATCAAACCAATTTCCCTTTTGAACTCAGCTCCTTTAAAAGCGAGTCTCCCAATCCATTCCCTGCCCATCTATACTGGGGCCAAAATGAAGACCCCTGATTGGACTTTTTCCCCCTCTTGGTGCGGATCCCTCAAGAGTTCTTTGCTTATTATTTTATCTAATAAACATTTCCCTAAATTCCTTTTTGTTCGCAAACTTACTCAGTTTTGGAAGACAACTTGAGTTTATACAAAATTAACTGTTTCATGAATCGTTTCAACATGCAAGGCAAGGCAATAAACCTTCTAGAAGATAGTATTAAGGATAAATTCAGAACATTCAAAAGAAAGACTTCTTAAAAATAGGCCAGTGCTGGGGACACAGCTCAGTTGCAGATTACTTGCTAGTATGCATAAAGCCCTCGGTTCCATCCTCAGCAAAGGAGGAAGAGCAACAAAGGAAGAAAGGCCCACCAGCCATGAAGAAAATAATTAAAATTAAGAATTTCAGTTCAACAAAGACACCATTATAGGATGTCAACTCAAGTCCCAGGGTAGGAAAGAAATTTATAATCCGTAACTGTAAAAGCACCTATATCAAAAGTATACAAAGAATTACTGTCGATAAACTAGAATGTGGCAAATATCATAAGTGAAATTGGAGAAGAATTCAGCAGGCATTTTATTTAAAAAATTAAAAATCCAAATAGCCAATAAGCATTTGAAAAGGTGATCAACCTCATCAGTTATTACTAGAACAGCTGCCAAATATGAAAAGGACAGATAATACCAAACATCATTAAGGATGTGAAGTGGCTAGCTGGACCTTTCACCATTGCTAGCAGGAGTTGTAAATTGGTATAACCACTTTAGAAAACAGCAGTATAAATAAAGTTGAAGATATAAATATCCCCTTAGAAAATTCTAGGCAAAAAAGTAGAGGCAAATTTAATTAAAAAATTAAATGAAACAGATAGACATACCCTCTCTAAATGCTTACATAAGAGGCATTCCTTAGAATTCCCTTACCTTCTTTGATTTACCTGGTCTTATCCATCGCGTATCATCAGACATTTTTAAGTGTACCTAATGCACGTGTTCAGCACTAGTGCAATCTATGAAAGCAAGGCATTGCTCTATTTTCTTCGTCACTGCATGCTTAGCACAACATGCATGGTGCACTCAGTGTGTTGAATAAATTTTATGGCTTGGATTCCCATATTGGAGGGAACAGCTATTGAATAAAGTTTAATGGCTCCTTAAACTCTGGTTTAGTTTGTTGTGATAAATGTGAGCAGCCTCCAACTAAGTTAGACATTCTGCTTCAAGAAAAATCTAAAATATTTACTCCTAAATGAATTTAATTTTTCAGTGTTCTATTATCAGGAAAATGTAAGCTAACTCAAAATTCAAAATGAGAACTACATTAGGCACTCAATAATAAAAAAATTGCCCTAATGAGTTTTCCAATCTTACTATTATTCTACAAATAAACTTAGGAAAACATACTATATTCTACTTTTTTCATTATTACAACAAAATCTTAATCGTTCTAATAATAAAAGATAATAGTATCTGGAAATATAAAAGATATTCAGAAATATCACTTCAGTCAGGACAAAATTCAACATAACTCAAAGACAGAATTAGACTTAATATGATCTCAGTACCAGGAAACCACCCGGAACAGCCCCAGAACTTCCCTGCAGTCCTATACTTTATGGCACAGGTCACAGTCTACACAGGCTCCTAAATAGTTTACTTTTTTTTTTTAACCAAGCACTGTAGGTTAGTGCTGTTAAAAAAAAAAAAAAGCAGTAGTTCAAAAAACAGATTTAGTTTAAAAAGATGATTCAACTTTCCCGTTTCTTGTATCTTTTGTCAGACAAAAAGATTAAACAAACTTTTGAGGGGGGAATAAAGGAAATCAACTGAGAGATGTCTGAATAAATTGTAATAGCTCCACAGTAACTATGAAATAAACCTAACTGATGTTCAAACCAGCCAAGACATTTTTCAGGCTCAGAAAGTATTTAGCAATTAAAGATACTGTACAATACCCAAGTTTACATAAAAATTAATTAAAGTAAATCTTAACATCTTTTATTGAAAAACTGAAATCTCATCCAACTGCACAAACTTTTAGGCAAAATAAAGTTGTGCTTTAAAACAACGGTGTGCCTTCTTATACAAATATATGTGAATATGCACATACAACTGGAACAATGCTGTACACATTTTAGTTTTTAATGCCTACATAATAGCTAATCCTGTTTTATAAGTTAATCAATCCCCTAGTGTTAGATTTTTACTTTTTTCATTATCATAAACAAAGCCACACAGAACTGTTCTTACCTCTTCTGGCTAGATCAAAAAAGGAATAAACCAAATTTTCAACTAATACAAAGGTTTCTTTAAAATTTTTCAGAATTGATTCTAGAAGTGAAAATGAAAACAATGTTAAAATATTTGATCCTGTATGTTTATTTCAGATGTTGTGTCACTTAATTGAGATTGTGGCTCATTCGTGCCCCTTGTTCGTTTCTTCCCTCAGGTTGCCAATTTTGTATGCTTTTTATTCAGTGCTGGAGCAGATGAACAAGGTAAAAACAGGGAAATACCATGGCAAAAACTTGTTATGCCCTTAGGCACAACTAGAAAAAAAACTATGACCAACATTTACACCACATTACTACCTAGCAGCCTTTCTCAACATAATTCAAAGTTTCCAGAGAAAAATATGCCTAAGTCTAAGCCATTCACTGTATGTAATGAATTCATTTCTCTCCTCTATATCTAGGGCCAGGTAGCTAGGCCCCAACCTAGGAAAAACTAAGAAAATAGTCATTCAAGCCATTTTCTTCAGGGCTTCATTCTCTCTGAGGGAACTTACAATGAGAAAAGCCTTATATAAAGGAACAGCAGGTAACACAGTCATATAATATAGTAATGACATATTTCTCTTTTACATTTACATTACCACACTTTTACTTTGGTAAAGTCCACTATATACTCTCAAAACAGAATTGATTTTAAATCTTAAGTAAAGTCCCTCACCAACATTTAATTCACTATTTACCTAGTAAACCTTCCTGTATTAAACTATAATTAAAGCATAGCTATATAACCGGTATATTTTGTGGTCTTATGAGTCTCCTGTACACTAAAACAGTTCCTTCTATTAAATAATCTCTCTACTGAGCGGCTTTATCAGGAAGAAAGAATTTTACTACCCATGACTGATATGAATAACTATTTTATGTGTCAAAATAACATTAACACAACACAGACAAATAATTTGGTAACACGGTCAATGTCCACTGAAAACAAATGTTCAGTTTCTCACCGGACTCTAACTGCAAAGGCAGTTTCTTTCATCAAATGAGCGACATCATACCAGCAAGCTGTTCAGAGCATCCCAAAAGGTATCCTTCGTATTTCAGTCACACTGACATCAGAATAAAACCAAGGACATCTCCTTAAAGATGCCAAATGGGAGAACACTTATCAGATCAGCCAGAATTATGCATACATAATGTTACCAGAGGTGAAAGCAATTCCACTAAAGACTACAGGCAAAGGAGACACCATCTCTGAAGATCTGTTTCACATTTTCTGCTTAACAGTAACAAAAATGTAAATAGTTCTGTCAAAAAAGGAACAAGTTTTTTTTAGGACAGTCTAACTCTTCTTTCCTTTTCAATTTTCTCTTTTTTAAAAAAATGCATTAATGTCTTGTAATTTAAACACACTAAATGAGATGAACTTTTAAAGCTCCTACCTTAGAAAGAAGTCACCAAGTTTAAAACTATGATACTAAGAAAAAATACGGCTCCCAAAATGAAAACTAATGCAAAACATAATAACTAAGCCAATCTAAACAAAGTAGAAAAGATTCCCCCAGTTTATCCCAACAGGTGGTTTCCAAACTAAGTAGGATTTCTTAGGGTCTATGAAAAAACTCTCAAGTTGAGATCAGTATATCTGCATGCCTCTGCAAGTAGTCATTTTCACACAGGAATATTACATAGAAAAAGTTAGGGATTCTCAAATCTTTGTAGTTTTGAAGTAATTTCCTGTTTACAATCCATGATGCTCCCTCTCAATATGACATAGAACGTTTTAAGTAAATTAAGGTTGCTTTAAAAAGAAAAAAAAAAAAAAAAACAAGGTCTGGCTTTGTAGTTTAGGCTGGCCTTGAACTCACTGCGATTCTCATGCGTCAGCCTCCTGAGAACTGAGATTACAAGGAAGTGATGGGGCTACAGGCACACACCATCAGGCCGGGCTAAACGTTATTTTCTAAAGAACTTTAAGAAATAACCTAACAGGAAATAACAGGGCTGGGGATGTAGCTCAGTGAGAAGGCCCTTGGTTCAAGCCCCAGAAGTGGGGGAAAAAGCGGGGGGAGGGGGAGAAAACCCTGAAATATCACAAAATCCACGAAAAATTTTCAGATTTAACAACAAAACTCTATTTCTTAAACGAGTGTACTTTTTCCATATACAACCCCATTAGAAAATGCGAAACATCCTCCTCGCTTCCGTGGTAGTTTAAAACTCATCTATTATACGACTAAAATTAAAATTTAACAAAATAGCACTCTACTTTGTCAAATACCAAACCTCCAAGGATGGGCTTGCACAAAAAGCATACCATAACATAGTAAAACTGCTACCTGCAAATAATGAGCAACAGACTACACATACATGTTCGCAACACTTAGATCACAAGCTTGAAAAAGAAAAAGTGAACATTTCCATTTACAGTGCACCTTCCCCAAATTCCCATGTTGTCTTGTTGTACGCGTTTTTCTCAAAAATGCACTTGTACGTTCTAGTTAAACGGACTGTCACCTCCTTCACTCCCCCCCCTTTTCCGCGCCAAGGTCAGAGGGCTCCAGACAAAAAGACAACAAACGCACGTGACAAAAGTTTCTCCCCACACTTTGGCTCCCGAGGCCTGGAGGCTGCGCTCCTCCAGCGCGCGGTCAGGGACGCGCTGGGCCCAGGCCGGGCACCGCGGGCCGCAGGCGCGGGAGGGAACCGGGCCGCCTGGGCGCAGGCGGGGACCGCCGGCGGGCGGAAGCGGCGCGGACGGAGCGCGGCCTGTTACCTTTGCCTGCTCCTCGCGGAGTCGCGCCACCTCCGGGGCGCGCAGCGGCGCCGCGGCCGAGGCCGAGGTGTGGGGCTCGGGATCGGGCGGGGGCTCCATGCCGGGGCCGCCGCGGGCCTCAGCGAGGCGAACGAGTCCTAAACAAGTGTTTATGGGAGCGGCGCGGCCGGCGGCTGCCCTGCGCCCGCGTGCTCGCCCTCATGCACCGTGCGCCCGGCACCGAGGAGGCCGCGCCCGCCTTCGCCGCCACCGCGGGGGTCGTCGCTCGCGTCCGGGCTGCCCGCGGCCACATCTCACACGCGCATGCCGCCCGCCCCCGCCACCGCTGCCGCGGGCTCGGAGCAGCAGGCCGGCCGTCGAGAGCAGGAGGTGCCGCTCCGGTAGCGGGGCCCAGCCAGGCGTCCCGCGGCGGCCGCGCCTCCTCCGCGCCTCCCAGCAAGCCCCGCCCCTCGCCCCGCCCCGCGCGGCGCGTCTGGAAGCGCGCGCACCCCGCGAAGCCCCGCCCCTCAGTCACGTGGGGCGGGGCTTCCTTCGCCGCGCTGGAGCAGCTCGAGGTCTGGCGGAGGCACGCAGGTGGGACGCGCGGGTTGGGTGCGGGCCCCGCTTCCCGCGTCGCTCAGCGCTGCATCTGGCGGTGGCAGCTGAGTTCATGCACCGAAGGTGTTTCATAAGCACGTTAAATTTTAGCAAATTAACTCTCTCCAATACCTTGTTAATGAATTAAAATATACAGCTATATCTCGCATGTGTATTGTATGCGTACCCACTAGAATTTTTCCCTAAAGTTGCTGTGTATTACTGTGTTACTATGTGTATGGGCTACTTAAGAGATTTTCTAAGGATAACTTTGCCCACACTTTTGCCTCGTGTGTGTGTGTGTGTGAGAGAGAGAGAGAGAGAGACCGAAGATTGAACTCAAGGCTTTTGCATTGAACTACATCTTCAGTCCTTTTTTTTTTTTTTTTTAAATTTTGAGACAGGGGCTAAGTTGTCTAGGCTGGGCTCGAACTT
>RJWT010003357.1:0-36760 GCA_004365215.1 Cuniculus paca | reverse complement strand
AAAAAACTTACCTCAATAGAATAAAAGAGTGAGGCATTGCGGGTTCTCCTAAGTGTCATTGTTTGGAGTCATTGGTTCTCCTGGAGGAGCTTGTTATGCTGGCTTCCCCGATATCAATTCAGCCACTATCATCGGAGGAGCTTGGGACCTTGTCACTGAGAGTGGCTGCAATTCACTTTGGGGAGCTCTGGTCCTTACGTTGAGCATTGCTTCCTGGCCCCAGAGGGGAAGATGTGTGCTGTTTAATCTCCAGGAGAAGTTGTCACGCGGGTTTCCTGACATGTACTCAACTGTTTCCATCATCGGGGGAGCTCGGGACCTCATTGTTGCTGAGGATGGCTGTGGTACTTTTCAGGGGCACCCTGATTCTTATTTTGTGTGTCACTTCTTGGCTCCAGTGTAGAACCCTCAACCTACTAGCACAGATCCTTCACCCTGCTGACTTAGACTTTCTAGCTTCCACCTCTGACCTTTGGGCCTTCCCACCACAGCTTCGTAAAACAGACTTGCATGAGTCATTGTCATGGGCTCTACACCTCTTGTTGGATGCAGGGGAGGCATTGTCATGGGCTCTAGGTCTTCAGCAGGACTCATGCAGGACATTACTCTGGGATCCAGGACCTCAGCTGAATTTTCTAGGTCTTTAGTGTTGTGGACAGATTTCCTGTACTTTCTTGTATTTAACTCTGGGTGACCATCATAAAATAGTATTATAAATTCTGTGTCCTATCTGTAATTGTTCTCCTTGCAACCCCTGACTACAACATCTATATATATTTATATTTATATATAGATATAGGTATAAAGATATAGGTATAGATATAGATATATAGATATAGGTATAAAGATACATATATCTCAGTCCGCAAATGCTTCTGTTTGCAAACAATTTGGTTCATGAACAGAAGTGTTTGGCAAAATTTTCTTTCCCATTTGTTAACTCCATTTTGGGTGATGAATACAATTGTGACCACCTTCCCCACACAAACATGAAAGTGGCAATCACCCCCAGAACTGTAGATCTAATTAAGTTTACTAACTAGTGTAGATAAAGCTCCCCTATCTTTATTTCTCTTCCCTCTAATTGTTTGCCTTGCTTGGTAGATTCCTTCTGTTGGGGTTCATGGAGCTATAGTCCTTATTATCTCTTTCTAGAATGTCCTTCAGAACATTTTGGAGTGCTGGTTTGGTGGTTATAAATTTCCTCAGCTGTTCTTTGTCATGGAAGTATCTTATTTCTCCGTCAGTTTTGAAAGATAGTTTTGCAGGATACATCAATCTGGGTTGCAAACAGTTTTCCTTTAGAGCTTGGAATACTTGGAATACTTCATTCCAAGCTTTCCTTGACTTGACAGTTTGTGCTGAGAAGTCAGCTGTGATTATGATGGGCTTTCCTTTACAGGTGATTTGTTTCTTTTCCCTAATAGCTTTTAAGATTCTATTCTTGTGTTGAATTTCTGGAATCTTGACGATGATATGCCTGGCTGTAGATATTTTTTGATCATGGCTAATTGGAGTACTATATGCCTCATTTATCTGTATGTCAAATTCTTTTTCTCTAACAGGGAAGTTTTCTGCCATGATGTCTGTGAACATTTTCTTGATGTCACTTACAGTATCTCCTGCTTTTTCATTGATTCCAATCAATCTTAGGTTATTCTTTTTTGTCTCATCTGGCAGCTGCTGGATTGATTTCTCATGGCCCCTTGCTATTTTTGAGAAACCTTTCTTTTCCTGGTCACTAACTACAAGCCTGTTTTAATATCTGAGATCCTGTCTTCACATTGGCCTAATCTACTTTGAATACTTTCAATGGAATTTTTATTCTCCTGCATATCTGCTTGAATCTGCTCTATGAACTCCATTTCTTTCCTGTGCTGAGCTTCCATAATTTTTTAAGCTTTTTTTTGGTCTGTATTAGCATTCACTAAGTAATGTCTCTGTTTTGGATATCAGCTCTGTAGTCATCTGAAAGATTATTTCTGATTTCATATTTTCCAGAACCTCATTCAATTGCTTTGTTGTTACCACTTCAGAGACACCTGGTGGGAGGCTTTCTGATTGTCTCACCTCATTGCCCCCTGGATTTGCCTTTGATGAACTTAATGTCTAGGGTTGCATTTTGTTTAAGTGTCTTCTCACATTTTCTTTCTTTCTTTCTTTCTTTCTTTCTTTCTTTCTTTCTTTCTTTCTTTCAGTTTAATTCCTGGGGTGATGCTTGTAAATTGCCTATGGTGGGCAGCTTTATTGCTAGAATTTAGGACCCTTAGGTGAAGACTACTTCTCTGAGGTATCTTTTGGGTATAGCTGGTTTTTGGGTTTTGAGTCTGTTGAAAGATCTTACCTCTTCAGTTTGTTGAAGATAGGAAGTTGTGTGGCTCAGCCCCTCGTTCTTTGGCACTGTGCCACAGTATTTTCTGGGACTCTTAGTCAATCTTGGTCATGGAATACCAGGACCAACAGCTGTTTAGAACAATTATGTCAATTTTGGCTATAGTAGAACCAATAGCATCAGACACAGCCTAGAAAATGACAAACTGAGCTAACCCTTAATTTTCCACTTTTTGACTGTATAAACTGAATTTGTGGTTATATAGCAAAACTTGAACTAGAAAATTGTATGCAGTATACAGTGGTATGTCAACTGATACATCAGTTTTGCCGTTGGGAGTTAAAATAGTTTAATAATATAGTTTAAGGAGAAAATAGAGAATTATAAAAAGAGGAAGAGATTAGAAATAAGATTGGAGGAACAAGGGGCATCATGCTAACTTTTGGAAACTGGTGTAGAAGACTGGAGGGAAAAAGCAAAGGAAGAGATGAAAAGAACAGAACAGAGCCCCAGGGAGGCTAGAATCCATGTTTACACTTATATAAAAATAAGATCAAACAATGAAGGAGAAAGAGAAGAAAAGAAAAGAAAAACAAAAACTAAAAATCAAAGACAAATATGAGAGAGGAAGGAGAAGACACAAAAAAAAGTCTGCTTCCAGGTTTGTCCAGGTTTGTCTCTGCTTCCACTGGCAGACGACCTTCAGAGACAGAGTCCCAGTCCCTGACTATCCTACCAAGCCAGCAGTGGCTTTTTGGCAGGGTAGGGGGTGCTCTCAGTAAGCCTGCACTTTCTGGTGGACACCAGTCAGTCACATTTGGCTGACCGTCTTCAGAGCACCTCCCGTGGGTCTGAACCCTGCTGGTAGCCACTAGAGGGAGCCATCCGCAGTTCTGAGTTCTGATCTCAGGCTGCCCATCTCCAAGATGTCATCAGGCCAATTGTTTTCGCCCGCAGCAAGAGCGAGACACCTGCACTCACTGCCAATCAGTGCAGTCCTCCACATCTGCTGCTCCCCTCCACTGCCGCGTCTTTCTGCAGAGGCTTCCAGGGTCGCCGCCCGTCACTGTCTCTGTGACCATGTGTCCGCAGGCTTGAACTGCTTCTCTCATGCAGTGAGTCCCGTATCAAGGAGAAGGCCCCACTGGCTGCCTCCTTCTTCATTGAAGTTTCTCTCTTCACTCTCTCTGGGGCCTTCAATTCATGCTTCAGATTCTTCCTGGGTCCAGGGCACCCACTTTCCTCCTCCTTATCTTTCTCACAATGCTATATTCCAGCATCTGGACAGTGACTCTCAGAGAGGTTCTTTCTCTGCTGTTTGCCATTCTGCCATCTTCCCAGACTCCCCCACCCACCCACCCAACTGGTATTTATGTACTTTTTAAAGAATAGATAGAGAGTGTAAAAGTTACAAGACACTCAGTTCACACCTGACAGTCAAAACAAGTCAGAAAAACTACAAATTTATACTTTTCAAAGTTCATCGGAATGCTGAGGATGCAAAGAAGCCTAAATAAAGTAAATTCCAGTAAGTGAGGAACCCAGCTGAGAAAGAACAGATCCATGGTTTCTTTATCCCTGGCAAGAGAGCAAGAACAAGACAAATCTGCCAATAACAAAAATAAGGAGAAAGTAGCCAAAGTTTGAGAGAATTTTTAACAGCTCCATGGGGGCTGGCATGATGTTTATAACTGGAAGAATCCTAATCACAAGCAAGTCTTTTGTACCTGTCAACTCTTCCCTATGGACTTATGGGAGCATTGATGCTTAGGAGAAGTCAAAAGAGCTGAGAGCTGCACCAAACACAAAGAACAGGTAGTGGCCCATTGACACCCAAGGGCAAGGCAGGGAAAGCCAGAGAAATCCTTCCAAGTTCCTTGAGACCTTCACCAAGAGCAAGGATTGGATGCTAATTTTTAGAGGATAGGTAAAACACCAGGAGAAACCTCTAGAACTTTATGCTAAGTGAAAGAAGCCAGACTGACAACGTCGCGTAATGTATGATTCTATTTAAATGAAATATCAAGGGTGGATAAATCTATAGTCAGAGGCTGGAGGAAGGGTACAAATAGGAAAAACCAGATACTGGGTACAAGGTTTATTTTGTAGTGATGGAGAGGTATTGCAATAATATTAAAGTCATGTTTACACAAAATGGTTCACTAAACACCACTGAATTATTCACTTATGGAGGTTAATTTTACATTATATGAATTTTAGCTCAATGAAGTACTGTATTTAAATAAGTAAATAGACAAATAAATAAGTAAAATCCCTAAGAGCATTTTTTTTAATGTCAAGGGACATCCCTCAAAGATACTCTGAGCCTTGACAAGGTGCCTCAGCTGTCCTTTGGGAGTGAGGGCAAGATAGTCAGGTGCTGACAGGTCCCCGAGCTGCAAAATGTTGAGGTATAACAAGAGAGAAAAGAGGATGGCAGCAATACTAAAAGCTGGCAACTGGGGTCTCTGGCGTTTCCTCAGACCCTGCTGAGAGGCAGATCTTCCTCCCATCCTCAACACATGTGAAGCCAGCGGTGATCGTATATAACTAAAGATGGAACAAAGCCCTGGTCCAGCTCAACTACAGATTATATCAATTTAACCCCACATCCTAACAGCTCACCATGAGGCACAGCATCATTTTCATGATGATAGGTTATATTGTTCTTTATATACAAGGCCTGCCATAAAATCTTAAAATCATGACACATATGACAAAATATGGCTCATGATCAGGAAAGAGAAAAAAGTTGATAGAAACAAATGTAGAGAGAGCTCAGTTATCATATTTATCTCACAGGGGCTTTCAAATAATTAATGATGAATATATTAGAGATACCAATATAGCACTGGGAAAATGTATGTGAGCAGATGAGGAATGTAGCAAAGATAGAAATGAGAGTCAAGAATGGTCTTAAGTCCACTTTCTGTTGCTATAACAAAATACATGAGGCAAGGTAATTATGAAGAATAGAAGCCTATTTGGCCAATGGCTCTGGAGGCTGAGAAGCCCAAGAGTATGGTAGCAGCATCTGCTCATCATTGGTGAGGGCCTCATGCTGCATCCTAACATAGCAGAGGGCATACATGGTGACAAAGAACTAACATGGTAGCTCAGGTCTTTCCTCTTCTTATAAAGCCCCTCATGCTATTATTGAGGTCCCACCCCCATGACGTTGTCTAATTCTAATTGCGTCCCAATGTTCCTCTAAATATCATTAATATATCAATTTGGGGATCAAATTGCCAATACATGAATGTTTGTAGGACACGTTCAACAGTAGTAAGAACTAGCGGAAGAACTGGCAGGGATAGGCAATAAATTATGCTGACATAATGTGCTTGCATTGTTTATGACCTTTAAAAGGTTTGCCTTTAAATTATATTATCTCTAGACCAACTACTAAAAAGTATACAAAAAGATAGGTAACAAGTCAACATAGGAAATTTTAAAAATGCTAAGTGCAGTGATTTGCCCAAAAGAAGCAAGAAAGAAAGCCGTGAGGAATGAGGAACAGATGTGAGAAATAGAATAAAATACCAAGATGGTAGACTAAACTACAACCCTATGGATAACTACATTAACGATAAGTGGACTAGGCATTCATGTAGAAGCCAAACATTGTCAGAATGATATTTTTTGTAGCACAAAATTCCAATCTGCTGTTTCACAGAAGCACATCTTAAATATAAAGACACAATTAGGTTGAAAGCAAAGTTTTGGCATCTATTTACCATTATAAAAATTATATATTGGAATGGAAAGCATAGAAAATACATATAGAAAAATCCAAAAGGATTTTACTTTTAAATCCATAGATAAGAGTATCATAATAGGTAACTAAGAAAAAACTAAGGATAAATTGTGTTCTCCCAGTTGAGACATAGAACTGAGAGAATGAATGCCATGTTGTTTTTTTAAAAGATCCCTCTAGGTTCTTTGCTGAGAAAATACTTGGTGGTAAGACTCACTGCCATTGTCACAATTACTATAATTACTGTAGCATTCTAAATTTATACGTGCATATTATACAGTTACCCCTCCATGTTCTTGGGTTTTGCATCCATGAAGTTAACCCAAGTACAAATTAAAAATATTTGGGGAAAAACGGCATCTGTAGAAAATGTGTATAGATCTTTTTTTCTTGCCATGTTTTCCTAAACGGTTTAGTGTAACAGTTGTTCACACAGCATTTATAAACCAGGATGTGCATAGAATACATGCAAATGAAATACTAAGGGGTTTGAGCATTCGTGTCCATGGGGGCCCTAACATCAGTTGCCTGTGCATAAAAATGGACATATGTGTGTGCATGCATATATGTAATATGTCCATACACACATACTCATAGTTATGCACACACGCATATGCATAATTCCTTCTCCATCACTGCCAAGTGAAAAAGAGATGCGAAGGGATTAAGAGTATTGGAGAAAGCCAGTGTTGACTCACAAGAAGTGCTTGGGTTTCTGTAAAGAACAAACAAGTTTTAAGGTAAAACCCAAAGGAGGAAAAAGAGTTCTTTGTGACATATGTGCACTATACATATGTGGCCAACTCATGAAAGGGGAAAAAAATAACCAAACCAAAGGAGCATAAATAACCATGTCCAAAAATGAGAGGTGAAAACACCCCACAAATGGAGCAAAATGTGAAAGCAAATCACATCATAATCCCCTGGATGTTAGAGTATGCACACATTTACCTAAGTCATATTTTATTCCGTTATAGGTCAAGATTCTACTTCTCAACTCTGAATTACATGAATCAGCACCATCCCTTCTCATCTCTCTTGTACTCCTCACCACAGAAAGAGTCATCCAGAGATTAGGGAACAGAAGTGTCATTGTTGTAGGACTCTGGACTTAAAAGCCCAGGGATGCATAAAGATGACAAGAGACACATTTAATGGGACACTGTGAAAGAATAGGTGGTCACTTGCTCCTGAAGCCCTTCACCAACAGATCCACTTTGAAAGAACAGGCTTTGATAGAAACTAATGGGCAGGTATGTAAAAGAGAGAAAGAAAATAGCTTGAGAAAAATGGAGCATACAGAACACAGGAAGCCAACCTTTCCAAGACATACGCCTGAATCAGAGTTGGGAAACTCTTCCCCAAACTAACTTGAACTTGTTTAAGTCTTGAATCTGAACACTTGCACTGGAAATTTCAGAAGAGCTCACAGACTTTTAGTGCTTTCACTTGAGGTCAGAAATGAAACAGGAACAAAAAAAAATGTAACAAGCATGCTTTTTAGACACATCTTCACCATTTTTATCTGAACTAAAGTGAAGAGTGATGCAGCAGAACTCTGAATCACTTTCCGTGTTAGAATTCACCTTTTATTTGCACCTCTCAGGACATCTACGTACTCACCCCTGGTGTGGTGGGAAGCAAGGTGAACAAACTCCATGAAGAACCTGTTTTGCATTTTGAAACCGTTTATTAAGGAAAGATAAGGTCACTGAAGTTTATGCTGGTTTTTAAAACATTTTCTAAAGTGTTAGCAAAATAATCACGTACACGAAACTTAAAAGAGGGCAAAATGTGCCTGGGAAGTTCAATTTGAAAATTGCTTTGTTTACTTTTCTGGGTTTTCCGTTTATGAAAAATAGAGTCTATTGGCCCCCTCACCTGTGTTTTTTTCTCCTTAAAAGGCAATAATTTGTTTCACTTTTAGGTAATTACTTCCGCATATCCATCTATTTCTCTAAGTGGTGTGTTTATAATGTTCTTTTGCTTTTTCCCTTTTTAATTCCCTACTGTGGAAGATGAGGGTTTGTATCCTCCTGCTACAGTCACACACTCAGCTTTGCTCATTTCAGTAATCACGGTGTGGATTATTACAATTATATAAACCCTACCCATAGGTAGTGTATGAAATGATGAATGATATTTATTTTTCCTTTTTCTGCATTGTTAAATGTTTCTCTGAAGCTAGTAATTGTGTTACTGCTTAATAACTTGTTTAGCGTTCTGTGCATTTCTTAGGAATTCAAGCCCTGAATCTTTTGTCAGGTTTCTAAATCTCTGAAGACAGTCAGATGCATCAAGTTTTTATCTTTCTTCATCCCAAAGAAATCTGGGTGCCCTGACCTGCTGCAACCCATGCCACTTTTCCTCTCTGCTGCGTGCACCCTCCTGCCTGGGGCGCCCTTAAGCCTCATCCTGGGAACATTCTTGGCCTCTATCCTCTAGGGCCTCTCTATCTCTTACACCCTTTGTTTTCCTTTCCTTTGGTTTTATAAGGATATATGTGGTAAACATTTTGGAATTGGATATGTTTTTAGAAGTCTTTATTCTAACATGAACTTGGCTGATAATTTCTGTGCCATAAAACTTCTAAAGGAAACACTTTCCTTCATATTATCAAGATGTGGTTCCAGTGCCTTCTAGCTTTCAGGGTTAGCAGTTATGAAATTATCTGGATTTGGGATGCTTTGTATTTGCTTGTTTATTCTGGATAGCAATATGTTCTTTCCTGGCTACAGTGGTCAAATCAATGTGGTAGAAGGGAATTGATGATACAAAAATAGGATCCTGCCATAAACAAGCTTAAAATGCTTGGTGATATGGCAAAGTACATTTTTACTTTAATAAATAGAAATAATGCATTTAGCAAATAGTATCTGGTATGATTGGATACTAATACAGAACAAAACAATCCCTTTATATTACATTACTATAAAAAATTCCAGATGGAAAAAGATTTAATTGTAAAATATAAAGAAATTTTAAAAAGTCAACACAGATCCAAAATGGCTCAAGGTACTCTACATGGGACTGGCACAGAAGAGAGCTAGGGCAACAAAGGAAAAACTGTATTTTCAGGAAATTAATTGTTATGGTTGATACATTGTGTCAACTTGAGAAGTTTAGAAGTTTAACTGAGAGACTCAGCAGGACACCAGGGTTCTTTGTAAATATCCTCATCCTGTGCAAAGGAGGACAAAGAGATTTTGTGAGTGCTACATGCCCTCTGAAGGAGGGGTGGTGGTGGCCTGTGTACAATATAAGGGAGGAGAAGAGGCTTGCTTTCCCTTTTTTTGCTCTGGCTGCTGCCTTGAAGTGTTGCCCCAGTGCCATGACACCCTGCCTTAGACTCAGCTGATTATGGACTGAAATCTCCAGAAACTGTAAGCTAAATAAATCGTTTCTTGCTTCACTTTGGGTGTCAGGTGTTTTGTCCCAGCAATGAGAGAAAAGTAACCAAGACAGTAATTGAGGGGGATCTCTGGAAATCAGCAATGAAGAGACAGTAACCCTGAACACCATAGAGAGTTGGGAAATTGGAAAGTCAACCTAGAGAAAAGAACAAAGTCGATTACAACTTCAACCCTGGATTCATGGAGAGGAGTAGACACTCCACACTGTCACGAAATGGTAAGTGGGAAAGTATCAGCAATCCTTAGAACAACCGAGACTGGCAGTGCTAACCACAGAAGGATGCTTGCTGTGGCTTGTGCCCAGATGTCCCTTCAAAGTCTCATGCAGTCATAGTGGGGCTTTTCAGAGGCGACTGGATCTAGAGTGTGTGATGCTGGGGTTAAGGGTGTGTATTTACTAAATTAGTCCACTGATTGGTTTGGCATAGTTCCAGGTGTGGATAATGAGAAGGTCCACTCTTTGTGTGGGTGGCAACACTGAAAGGGCAGGCAGCCTGGAAGAGATAAAAGAGAGAGGCAGTGTCTTGGTTACTTTTCTCTCATTGCCAGGACAAAACACCTGACACCCAAAGTGAAGCAAGGAAAGGTTTATTTAGCTTACACTTTCTGAAGATTTCAGTCTATAATCAGCTGGCTCCAAGGCAGGATGGCATGGCACTGGGGTAACACTTCAAGGCAGCAACCAGAGCAAAAAAGAAAACAAGCCTTTTCTCCTCCCTTATATTGTACATAGCTCCTCCACCACTGCTCCCTGCCCGGGGTGGGTGTACCACTCACAAAATCCCTGTGCTCTCCTTTTGCACAGGATAAGGATATTTACAAAGTAAGAACTGGCTCCCTGCTAAGTCTCTCAGTTAAATTTCTAAACTGCTCAAGTTGACACAATGTATCAACCATAACAGGCAGGCTGCTGCTGCTGCTGCTTCTCTACATCACTGCTTTGCTGCTTTCTGCCTGCCATGAACTGTTTCTCCTCTGGGATGCCACTCTGCCATGCTGCCCTGCCTTGGAATTATGACTTGAAACTTCTACAGCTACAATAAACTTTTCCTCCTTTAATTTTGATGTTGGGTATCTTGACTCAGCAAAAGTAACTAAGACAATACCATAGTCCTCAAGGCATTAATTCCAGTTTGGGGAGCTGACTGGACTAAGAATTTGGAGAGTCAGCTGGTCTATGAGTGACTGCTCTGCTCCAAAGAAGGAACTCACTTTGGGCTTCATTGCTGCCAAGAACCCAAGCTGCTAGATGCCATCTTGCCTCAAGGGGCAAGCCCATAACCTTCCAGAAGCCTTGGGCCCATACATACCTAACAGAACAGAGGACAACACCCTCGGTATTCTGCACCTCCATGACCAATGATATCATAGTCACAAGCCCCATTCCAACTTCAATTAAGCCAAGAAAACCAAGGAAGTTCTCCTCAGCCAACTTTGGGACTACAGCTGCTGATACAGACTCCTGGCTTTAATGTGTCCATCCATTGAGAGCTGAGAAAGGTTCCAGTTGTGTCCCACAGCTCCAGGACACTGCTACCAGTGGCTCAACCCCTAGCACCAAGAGGAACTGGGGAAGGTATCTTTCCCAACCCACAGCCTTGAGACTGTAGCTATCAGTGGAAAGTCACTTAGCCACCCATACCTGTCCACTGAGATGCAGGAAATGTCCCAGGAGCATCCCTAATCTCTGGGAACATAGGTAACAGCAGCCCCAATCTCTACCACTATCACCACTCACGTTGTGGAAATAAAGGACAGACTCCTGCCCAACTTACAGCCTTAGGACTGTGATGGCTGGTGTTAAAGCCTGGCATCACTCATGCCTGTGCCTCAGGGATGGCAAAGCTCCCAGCTATGTCCCACAGCTCCAGGAATTTAGCTACCAGCACCCTCAATGCCCAGTACTGCCTGCATTAACTCTGTGGGAACTAGGGAAAATCTTCCCAATCTCAGTGAACTGGCTAATGGCACCAAAAATCTGACTGTCTTAGTTACTTTTCTCATTGCTAAGACAAAATACCTAATACCCAAAACTAAAGGGGGAAAAGTTTATTTCAGCTCCCAGTTTGTAGAGGTTTCAGTCCATTGTACACTGGAAAAAGGTAGGGAAAAATAGCAGGGGAGCATCACAGAGAAGAAATAGTCCACAGCAAGTGGACTCAGGGCAGCAAAGCAGCAAACAGCAGGAGCAGCAACAGCAGCAAGCCTACTTCTCCCATTTATTCCACTCAGCCTTTTGGGTGGTACCACCCACACCCAGGATAGGGCAACCTTAATCCCAGCATCACAACCTTAATCCTGGTATACACCCTTATTCCAAATCACACGCCTTAATCTAGCCACTTTTGAAACTCCTCACCTGTGACCACATGAGGCTTTGGGAGAGGACATCTAGATACACACCATAATACTGACATCATCCAAATCTATCCCTTGGGATCAGTGAAAGTTCCCATCCATGTCCTGCAGCTCCAGGACAATGGCTACCAACATCACAGTATTTGGCCCCACCAGCAGTTGCTCTGCATGGTCAAGAGACATTCCTATCCACTCTGAAGCTCCAGGACCACAAATACCAAAGCCACAATTCCCATAGTACTGCTTGTACTGAACCTGAACCACCTAGGGAAGGTTCTCTGCACAGCCTACACTTCCAGGAGTGTTGTACAATAAGCCCACACATTACCTGCATGTTTTCCAGGAGACCCAGGGAAGATCTTTTCCATATCTCATAGACATGGGGCCATAGTTGTTGATGTCCAAACCTAGCATCACTTGTATTTGTCCCTAGGGGCCTAAACAAGGTATTATCCAAATCAAGTAGCTCCAGGAAAGTGGCAACCAGCACTCCAAGCCCCAGTGCCACTCACAATCATCACCCTTTGGGATCGAGGGAAGATCCCTGTTATGCTTTACAGACTTCCAATCCATGGTTCAGTGCCACAGACCACAGCATCATCTGTGCTCATCCAATTCTCACCACTCTTATTTATTTATTTTTTAATTTTATTTTAAAAAGAATAAAACAAAACAGAGTAGAACAGAACAAAGCAGACCAGAATGGAACAATGCAAGCAATATAGGACTTCAAAACCAGACAAAAGGAAATCAATAGCTACCATCGTGTCACTTGTTTTCTTCGAAATAGTTGTTCATACCTTCACACACAATAAATTCAAACAAAATCAAATAGTATAACACCAATCAAAACAAAGGAATGAAAGCATTACAGGCTTTCAAGCCAGACAGTAAGGAATCACCAATGGCTACCATAACGTCTTTTGTTTTCTTCAAGATAGCTGTCCATATCTTACCATATATAGCAATCAAATAATAGAGAACTGACTAAAACCAGTCAAATCAAAGAATAGAAGCATTATTGTATTTCAAAACATGATAATAAATCAGCAATGGCTACCATAATGTCTCATTTTCTTTACAGTAGTTGTTCATAGCATCGCCTTTAATAAAATCACTTCTTGTAAACTCTAGGAGTAGTTCTAGGCATGTATCAGACTATACACTTACATCTGTCCTTTCTGTGTTAGGCAGAATAACAATATTTAATATAGTGCTGGAAGTCTTAGCAAGAACAGTGAGGCAAAATAAAGAAACAAAGGGCATTCAAATTGGAAATAGAGAAGTTAAATTATTCATGTTTGCAGATGACATGATTTTACTTATAGAAAAACCTAAATATTCTATCAAAACACTGTTGGGACTAATAAATTCATCCAAGTTGGAGGATACAAAATCAACGTACAAAAATGTAGCCAATAAAGAAAAAAAGTAAGAAAGCAATCCCATAGCTACAAAATAACTACAAAAATAAAATACTTAAAAATATATTTAACCAAGGAATTGAAAGACCTCTACAGTGAAAATTATAAAACACTAAAAAAAATTTAGGGTAAAAAACAATGGAAAGATATCCTGTCTTAATACATAGAATAAATATTGTTAAAATGGCAACATGACCCAAAGCAATCTACAAATTCAATGTAATCCCTGCTACAATACCAGTGACTTAAATAAATAAATAAAACCCATGACTTTCTTCACAGAAATGTAAAAAACAATTCTACAATTCATGTGGAAGCAAAGAGACTCAGAATTGTCAAAATGATCTTGAGAAATAAATAAATATATAAATGAATAAATACAAACCCACAAAGCTAGATCATAATACCTGACTTCAATATATACAACAAAATTACAGTAACCAAAGCAGCATATTATTGGCATAAAAACAGATACATAGGCCAAAGGAACAGAATAGAGAACTCAGAAACTAATTCAAACTCACACAGGTATTGGATTTTTTACAGACATGCCAAGAACTCTCGGTGGAACAAAAACAGTCTCTTTAATAAATGCTGTTGCTTAACCAAATTCAGTAATGTAGCTGGATACAAAGTCAGTACTCAGAAATCAGTTGCATCCATGTACACAAACAACAAATGCACTGAGAGAGAAATAAGAGAAACCACACCCTTTACAATAGCAGCCAAAAAAATGAAACACTTAGGAATCAACCTAACAAAGGAAGCAAAAGATCTATTCAATGAAAATTATAGTACTCTGAAAAAAGGTATCGAAGAGGATCTCAGAAAATTAAAAGACATTCCGTATTCATGGATAGGAAGAACGAACATTGTGAAAATGGCCATTCTCCCAAAATTGTTATACAGATTTAATGCAATTCCCATCTAAATACCATTAGCATACCTCACAGATCTAGAGAAATCATTCTTAAAATTCATCTGGAACCACAAAAGACCCAGAATAGCAAAGGAACTTCTGGGCAGCAAGGGCAGGACAGGAGGCATCACAATCTCAGACTTGAAATTATACTACAAAGCTACTGTAATCAAATCAGCATAGTACTGGAATCAAAACAGACCTGAGGATCAATGGAATAGATTAGAAGATACAACCCCAAGTACAAACACACTCAGCCACCTTATCTTTGACAAAGGGGCCAAACATGTTCACTGGAAGAAACATAGCCTCTTTAATAAATGGTGCTGGAAAAACTGGCTTTCCATATGCCGAAAACTAAAATTAGACCCAAGCCTATCACCATACACCAAACTAAAGTCAAAATGGATCAAAGATCTAAATATTAAAACAGAAACACTAAATCTCCTGGAAAACAAAGTAGGTAGAAATCTTGAAAACATAGGGGTAGGTGGAGAATTCATGAACAAAAGTCAAACTGCACGGGAAACACTTCCCAGAATCAACTATTGGGATCTTGTCTTGTTAAAAAGTTTTTGCATGTCAAAAGAAATCTCCAACAGAATGAAAAGAAAACCCACAAATTGGGAAAAAATTTTAATCAACTGCCCTTCAGACAACAGTCTTCTATCTAGAACATATAAAGAATTAAAGCCGGGCGTGGTGGCTCACGCCTGTAATCCCAGCACTTGGGAGGCTGAGACAGGCGGATCGTTGTGAGTTCGAGACCAGCCTGGGCTACAAAGTGAGCTCAAGGCCAGCCTGAACAGCATAGTGAGACCTTGTCTCAAAAACAGGGCTGGGGATCTAGCTCAGCGGTCTAAGCGCCTGCCTGGCAAGCGCAAGGTTGTGAGTTCAATCCCCGGTGCCACAAAAAAAAAAAAAAAGAATTAAAAATATCAGGCCCTTGAAATTCAAAGACCCAATTCAGAAATGGGCATCTGAGATGAAAACACACTTCTCAGCTGAGCAAATACGAATGGCAAGTAAATACATAAAAAATGTTCAGTATCGTTGGTCATTAGAAAAATGCAAATTAAAACAACTGAGATTTCATCTCCTCCAGAAAGAATGGCCAGGATCAAGAAAACCACCAACAATAAATGCTGGAGAGGCTGTGGGGAAAAAGGAACCCTTCTCCACTGTTGGTGGGAGTGCAGACTGATGCAACCACTGTGGAGGTCAGTCTAGAGGTTTCTCAAAAAGCTAGGACTGGAAGTCCCATTTGACCCAGCTATTCCACTTCTGGGCATATTCCCAGAAGAAGTGAAATCATCTTACCACAGTGATGTCTGTGCACCCATGTTTATAGCAGCACAATTTGTAATAGCCAAATCTTGGAAACAACCCAGATGCCCATCAATTGAGGATTGGATAAAGATGTGGTACTTTTATACAATGGAGTACTATTCAGCTATAAAAAATGATCACATTGAGGCTTTTATAGGTAAATGGATGCGACTTGAGACCATACTCATAAGTGAAATAAACCAAACACACATGTATAAACACCACATTGTCTCTCTAGTGTAAGAAACCGAAAGACTCAATAAGATACAAAGTTCCTGATAAATATGGAGAAATGGTTCTGAAGTCCAATAGTGCTTTTATTCTTTGATTTGATTGGTTTAAGTCCCTTTCCTACTATTTAATTGCAATATGTGAGAAGATAGGAACAGCTCTTTTGAAAAATGGGACACTACAGTAGCCATTGCTGGTTTCTTGTTGTCCGACTTGATGGCCTGTAATGCTCTTTTGTTTTATCTGGTTTTATACTACTTTGTTTTGTTTGAGTTTATTGTCTGTAAATGTATGAACAACCATTTTGAAGAAAGCAAGAGACACTAGGGTAACCATTGTTAATCTCCTGTTGTTATGTTTTGAAAACCTGTATAGCTTGCAGTGTTCTGTTTTGAAATGCTATATTATGTGTGACTCTATTCTGTTTTCTTTTGCTTTGTTTTGTTCTATTCTCTTTAAAATAAAAAATAAATAAATAAATGTTGCTGGTAAAAACTGGATATGCATAGGCAAAAGAACAAAATGACCCCTTTCTCTCATCAAACAAAAATCAATTCAAAATGAGTCAAAGACCTAAATTTAAAATCTGAAACTATGAAATTACTACACAAAAATATGTGGAAACACTTTAAAACCACGGTATAAGTGATGAGTTTTAGAAAATATTTCAAAAGCCCAGGCAACAAAAGTTAAAATATGCAAATGAAATTATGTCAGTCTAAGAACTTTCATCACAGCAAAGGAAATAATCAACAATGTATTAAGAGACAACTTACAACCTGAAAGAAAATATTAGTAAACTAACCTTTAAATATGAAATTAATTCCAAAAATGTATGAAGAACTTAAAAACCTAAGCCATGAAAATAGCTAATTTTGGAGGCCGGGGATTCAGCTCAGTGGCATAAGCACCTGCCTGGCAAACACAAGGTTGTGAGTTCGATCCCTGGTACAAAAGAAAACAGAAAAGAAAATAGCTAATTTTTAAAATGGGCTGAAAATCTAAATAGACATTTCTCAAAAGAAGACATTCCAATAGTCAAGTATATGAAAAAATGCTTAATCTCACCAGTCATAAGGGAAATTGTAAATCAATATTTTAGGGCTGAGGATATAGCTCAGTGGCACAGCACCTACCTGACAAGGTCAAGGTCCTGTGTTCAATTCTTGGTACAAAAAAAATTTTTAATGAGATATTATCTCACCTCTATTAGAATGGCTATCATGGAAAAACAAACAATGACAGAAAAAGGTTCAGTACTACCCACAGTTTTTGGCATCTGCAGAATGCCTTGCAACATATCTTCCATAAATAAGGAGGTCTATTATAAATAGACAAAGGATATTTTACACAAAGTAAATAGAAAAATGATGACACATATTGAAAAGAATAAACTGAGAATACGAACAAGTTGAAAAATGGACAAAAGAAATGAATAAGTAGTCAGACTCCCAGAACCCTCTTTCTGTCCTGGCAAAACATAAAATGTATTTATTTTTCAGGGCTGGTAAAGAAAAATTTTAAATAAGTAGACACTAGGCATTGTTGAGAATGGGTTAGGGTCCCATATAAAAAGATAGAAATTTCTGAATGTGTACATGTTACTTGTGGATGCCTCCAGATTTATGCCCCACCCAGTTCCCATTCATTTTGGCAACCAGCTTTACCTCCCAGGCAGAAATATGAAAGGTTATCCTCTGGAGGATTTAAGCAGGCCAACAGGAAATGTTACAGAAACACCAATATCAACCTGAACGGAAGACTTTGAGCCAAGGAATCTAGAAGGCAACTGTTGTTTATTACACTAATGGGCTAATGGGAATCTCAGTTCCAAATCATCAGCACTGAGGCAGTTTTGGGTTCAGTTTAAATACAGTTTACAAGCAGAAAGTACAAGGCATTCCATGAGTGATTACATGGTTTGAATTAAGTCATATATTGTCAGGTAAATTAACCCTAAATACATTTGCTTAAAAGGAATTGTTTAGCATAACATAGGAACATCCTGGGGGCCAGGGGAGGGGGTTCAAGCAGAGTTAAAAAGTATCTTTGACTAGGTTACTCTGTCCCAACCAAAGTCCTTGAAGCCAGTTAGAAGCAATAGATTTTCTTAATTAAAGGAAACATAAACTGAGAATAGTCAAATTGGCCCTGCGTGTTATTAGAAGAAAAGCAGTTGGACCCGGATGTCAAGGCTGACTGCAATTAACAGGGCAGCTACGTGATAAGCAGCAGGGCATGGTCACAGGCCTCTGACTGATCTCTAGCTTTTACTATGAAGTACCTACAAGCTTGCTATTTTATAACTGTGCCTTTATTAATCATATAACTGTGCCCCAACAGAAAGACCCAGAGATATAACATTATCATTTCCCACACTAAGTCAGTAATTGTACAGTGTTACACACAGAAGTCGTTGGTTTTGGGGAAATGCCAGTGGAAGTCACAAGGTTCATAGACAATGGTCAGTGCTTTCTCAAGCACTGCCAACTAGAGGCAAAGATCCTATTTAGGAATCGCTGGTCCATGGCAGTCTTTGCAACAGAAAAGGATGTGGCCTGTTGCTGCTATTCATTTGGTTCAAGACAAAGAATATAATACTTGTCAACCTTCCCCTAAATGGAAATATGAGTTCTTCTGAAAAAGTGATACAAGCTTTGAGCGTAAGAGACATAGAGTGTAGTAAAATTATGTTCCAGCCTTCAGACCCTAACTGTGCATGGACAAAGAATTAGGGGACATGAATACACCTCACCAAGATGTTGGTGGGCATCTTATCTCTAGCTTGTTTCTGTATCTAGGTGTGTGTGTGTGTGTGTGTGTGTGTGTGTGTGTGTGTGTGTGTGTTCCTATCAATCTATGACTGAAAAGTTGCAGATTGCTTCAATTGTGGGATTACAAGGAAAATCCACATCATCACAGTGGGGTTTTCCAAGGGGTACCAGGGATGCGAAGCAGGGGATGTGAACTATTTATGCCATGGGAGAAACTGACCAATCTGAGCACAAGACCATGTTTCAGCAAGGAAGATTTCTGCATAGTTGTCACATTGGTGGAATTTTGTTCAATGATTTCTATCAAAAGGCACTCAGACTTGTTGGGTAATAGGCTTTTTTTTATTAACCTAAGCAAGCCCCCTTTCTTGCTTATTTGTTTGTTTAATCCCTTTCACTCCAATTCTCTATCATTTTTGGACATTTTTTGCTATGTTAATGTATTGCACATTCTTATTAAAATGCATGCTGCTTTGTAAATATGTATTTTAAAGTCACATATATTTCACTTTGTTTTTAATCTCAGTACTGTTTTCTAGCTCAATCCACATTGCGATGTCTATGACTAGCCCATAAATGCACATCTTGAATGTTTACCCTATTTACCTATTTGACATCCAGAGTTAGACAATCAGATTCCCTCTGGTTTGACACCCTCACAATTGAGGTGTGGATAAGCATCTCCAGTCACGGACTTTTAGATGAAACTGCTGGGTCATATGACATGCATACACTTAATCAGACCAGCTCCTGACACCAAGTTCTCTGTAATGGTTGAACCAGTTTGCAGTCTTAGCCTGTTGCATAATTAAACAGGACTCATACCAATAAAATAAAAATATGTCTGTGCCCCGTGCCTGACTGTCTCTGATAAAACTCCCAAGGAGATGGAGTTTCGAGTTGAAGCTTTTAACAGTAAACACACTGAGTCAGCTAAATCTCCTTGGCAAGTAACAGCAGCTGTGAGGTAATGATTTGTATGTGGGTCTTTCAAAACTTCCAAACTTCCTCTAAGTGAAAACTAATATTTGACCTGATAAAATTGCAAAGTTATTTTAAATAGATATAGATATCTATTTAAACATATGTATAGGCCTAATCGGATGTTTCTGATTTCTTAAAGGTTATTAAATCACACTATTTCCAATATGATCCTTTGTTACAGATTGTGACATGAAAGGCAAAGTAGGATATTAACTAAATTCCATATTTTTGATGTCCTTTTATTTTCAGATTGATGAATTGAGTCACTTGAGATAAAGGGCAAGACTGGGCTGGTTTACAAAGCCAGGAAGGGCAAGGCACAGGTTTAGCACAGCACTGTGCACCCCTGTGAAAGGAAAACTGCCCACCTTGTTCAAGGACAGACTGAGGATGAGGCCAAGCTCTCTCTGTGTCCTCATTCCCAGAACTCAGTGCCTCTCCCACAAGAAGCAGTAAGTTGATCTAGAGTGGAATTGCATAGAAGGTTCAAGAAATGCTGTCTTTCTCCAGCCTAAACACACATGCTAAACTGTCTTGCAAAAGTGGAAACTTCAGGATCACTGACAGACCGTTAATCCATACCACCTATATTTCTGGGAAATACATGGACAACAGCCACTCTGACACAATCCGGGCAGTTAAGAATAAATTTCTGCTGTGACCCCATAGAGGTCCAAAATGAAAGGCCAATACCTGGTCAGCCCATTTGGCTGTGAACAAACCACAAGTTAGTGTTACTACCCAGAAGAAAAGTGAGTAATAAATGGCCATGTTGTTTCTTTGATGACCAGACAATTACAGTGAAAAGCAAAATGGACATGGTACTTTCAGTTCATATCAGAATTTGCATTTTCACACCAAGACCTAAAATAAACATGTTCATTTTTCTTATAAAACTAAAGGATTTTGCTACCCAGATTATAATTGGAGATATAAGGGAAATGGGGGAAAAAAAGAATTAAGATACATTATGTACAGGTACAAATTCCTTATGATGAATGCAAGCACTAATGTATGGCAAACATGTACCAATAAAAACTTTTTAAAAGCTTCTGTAAAGCAAAGAAAAAAAATTTAAATAATGGAGCTATGTAATGTGATGTAAGTTAAAAAGTGCAACTGAAATTTGTTATAGAGTAAATGTACTTTGTCTCTTGTGAGTTAATTCTTTTTTTGAAGAATAAAAGTGTTCATTTTAGATTTATTTATTTTTTTAATTTTATTTTTCAGAGAATAAAACCAAACAAAATAAAATGGAATAAAGACAAAACAAAACAGTCAAAGTGATACAGGACCTCAAAACAAGATAATAGGAAGGAAAAAATAGCTACCATAATGCCTCTTGTTATCTTCAGAATAGCTGCCCGTCCAATCAGATCTAATAAAATCAAACAAAACAGCAGAATAAAACCAATCAAAACAAAGCAATGAAAGCTATACAGGACTTCAAAACAAGATAATAGGAAATCAATAACAGCTACCATAATAAATATTATTGTCTTCAAATAGCTGTCCAAGCCATTAGATATAATAAAATCAAACCAAACAAAACAGAATAAAACCAATCAAAACCAAACAATGAAAATGATATAGGACTTTAAAATAAAATAACAGGGAATTAACAATGGCTACCCCCTTTGCTTTTTAGATGTTTACTGCTCTTTCATTTTCACAACATCTATTGTACATTTTAGATTTCACAAACTTCTTCAGTTTTTTTATACTAGGGAGGCAACATAAAATTCACCTATAGAGGTCAAATCATTTCACCCAAAAGCATGATCACAAGTTGCATCCATTTATGTACTAGAGTCTTGTGATTATCTTTCTTTATATCTGAGTAAATTTCCATTGTATATAAATGCTCTTCTTATCCATTCTGCAGTTGATTGGCAAGCTACCCCTGCTTTTTTCTGGTTCCGTATCATGTGCAGTATTGTTTCCCCTCTTTTGACTTTCAATCTATGAATTTCCTTTCTAGTTAATGTGTTTCTTGTATACCGCATATTGATGAATTTTGTTTCTTGATCCCCTCTGCCTGTATTTCTTTTAATTGGTGAGTCAAGGCCATCCGCATTAATGGTTATGACCAACCTGCACTGGTTCATCTCTGCTATGCTTTTTTCCTGCTGTTGACTGCCTACTTTTCCACCCCATTCAATTGTCCACCCTGCTCATTGATGCCCTTCTGCTGCTGTTCCTGGAACTGTTGTCATGTTTATCACTCTCTAGAATGTCCTTGAGTATTCTTTGAAGGGTTGGTTTAGTGGTCATGAATTCCTTGAGTTGTTCTTTGTCATGGAAGTATCTTGTTTCTCCATTAATTTTAAAAGACAGTTTTGCAGGGTACATCAATCTGGGTTGGAAGTTGTTTTCTTTCAGGACTTGAAATACTTCACTCCAAGCTCTTCTTGACTTGATGGTTTGTACTGAGAAGTTTGTTGTGATTCTGATGGTTTTCCTTTATAGGTGATCTCGCACAGCTTTTAATATTTTGTTCTTGTGCTGCATTTCTGGGATCTTGATTATTATATGTCTGGGTGTAGATTTATTTTGGTTATGGCTAGCTGGATTCCTATATGCTTCACTTATCTGTATGTCAGTTCCTTTTCCCATGCTTCAGAAGTTCTCAGCTATTACTTCTGTAAATAATCTCTTTATGTCATTTGTGTTGATGCCTGTTTTTTGTTGACACCTATCATTCTTTATTTTCCTTCATGTCGTCTTATAGCCTTTGAATTGTTATTTCCTGATTCCTTGTTACTTTTAAGAAAGCTTTCCTTTCATGAATGCTAGCTGCCATCCTGTCTTCAAGATCTGAAAGTCTATCTTCAGTTTCTTTGAAGCAGTTTTGCCAGCTTTCAATGGAGTTTTTAATTTCCTGGATATCTCTTTAAGTCTGTTTCATGCATTCTGATTCTTCTCTATATTGTTCATTCAAGGTTTTCCTCATTGTCCTATGCTCCTCTTTTTTTTCTATGTCTTCTTTAAATATGTTCAGCAATTCTTTTATTATGTTTGTCATTTCTTCTTTTACCTGAGATATTATTTCTCATCTCATTTCTTTACAACCTCATGAAGTAGTTTCTTTACTTCACTTGCCATCATCCCAGAAATTTCAGGTGTAAACTTCCACTTTCTTCCATGTGTAAGTCTCTTGGACTTATTCTGTTTGGACTGGAGGCCAGAGATTGCCCTTTGGTCCTTCATCTTGACATTTTCTTTGGTTCCTCCAGATAAGCAGGTTGTGGGGTCCCAGGCACTTCCCATGTTGGTTACTCATCCACAGTGTAGGGGGATAGGTCATGCACCTGGGTTTCTCCTAACCCAGGTTCCCCAAGAGAAAGTGGGGTGTAGGACAGGCTTCTCCTGACACTTGAGGCTTCTCCAGGGCATAGCTGGCTGATTCTCCTGGCCTGCACTGGCTACCTGTGGGAGAGTCCAGATGGCACATGCATGGGGGCTGGGCTGACTATTTCTTCCCACCCATGCTGGTTACCTGTGGGAAAGTCCTGATGGTGGCCTGTGTGTGCCTCTTACGAGTAAATTCTTATGGAACCTAGGTAATGCTGTAAAATTTATGTAAACCTAATTAATATTATTAAAATATACAATTAATTTTTATAATTTTTATAACATTAAAAGTTTTATATTCCTTGGTTTTAATTTAATCATGTCTATGAATTCTTAATTCAGTTTGGGGAAATTAAACTAGTATTTACCTAAGGTGAATATGAATGATATTTATCCAAAGGCCATAAAGAAATTTAATACCATCATTTAATGATTCAGAGAGAATAAGTGAAGGCACTAGTGCTCAGAAAATTAATAGGATAAGAGAAAGAAATACAGATCGAAATTTCAAAAAATTGTATTTGTCTTTAGCCCATATTTTACAATTTTTGCCTGCTAATAGTTTGGGATTTTAGCTAACTAAAATCTAAGTATGTAACAATACATGTTTCCTTGTATCAACTCCTCACAAGGAATATGATCATTATATACTATAAACATGTCCTAATAAAAACTAAAAATTAAACAGCAAAAAAAAATATATTGTTCTTTATATATTCAAGATTTTAGTCCTCTATCTGAGGAATGGACCTTCCAACATAAAAGACCCAATCAAAAAATGGCCAAGTGAGATAAACAGCCACTTCAAAGAAGTACAAATAGTCAATAAATATATGAAGAAACACTCAGCATCAATGGCCATTAGAGAAATGCAAATTAAAACAATACTGGGATCCCATCTTATCCCAAAAAGAATGGCCATCATCAAGAAATCAAATAATAGCAAATACTGGAAAGACTGTTGGGGAGAAGAAGGAGGAACCTTTTTTCACTGTTGGTGGGAATTGTAAAGCAGTACAATCTCTATGGAAATCAGTATAGAGATTCCTCAAAAAAACTACAACTAAACGTACTATTTCATTCAGTGGTTCCTTTTTTATGTATCTTCCCTAAAGAGTTAAAGGCATCATATTATAGTGATTCATGCATAGTCATGTTTATAGCAGAACAAATCATAATAGCTAAATCTTAGAAGGGACCTATATTTCCATCCATGGATGAATGAGTAAAGAAAATGTGGAATTTACACAAAATGGAATCCAACTCAGCTGAAAAGAAAAACTTGAGTCATTTTTAGGAGAATGGATACACCTTGAGACTATAATGTTAAGTAAAGTAAATCAGTTACACAAGCTTAAATATCACATGGTTTATCTTATATGAACAACCCTAATATAAATAAAGACCAAAATAAAAGATAGATAATAAGAAGTAGGGAGATAGATCTTTCTCAAATGGGAAGGGGATCAAGAAATGAAGGAAGGGGAAGGGAGGGAAGGAAAGGGGATGACAAACATAGTTAAGATGCATTATGTACCTGTACCAACTACACACAAGGAATGTAAACATTATGTGCTGCAAACACATCCTAATAAAAAAGCCAAACTAGGAAATGGGCTAAAAGTAAAAAACAATATGAAACAAACAAACAAACAAAACAGAAATCGACATAATCTGAGTCATTGTAGGAAATACTTTTTTTGGCTTTGAAAAAGTAAAAATTTTTATAAATAGAAGTATACTTTTGATATACATATAAAGAATTTGTGTTTCTTGTATATTTGAAATATTGAGGCCTCAGAATATTTTTAAACCAGGTGTGGTGAGGCACACCTATAATACCAGCACTTGGGAGACTGAGATAGAGGGAGCACAAATTTGAACCCAGCCTGAATTATATAGTGAGTTCAAGGCCAGCCTGAAGTACAAAATGAGACCGTCTCTAATGGGCTTTAGTTTTTAGTTTAAGTTGGAAAAATTCAGCAGGAAGCATGGAGAATTCTCACTATTGCCATAGCCCTTACCTCCCATTTCCCCTACTTTAACATCCCCTACATTAGTGTAGTACACTTACTATAATTAATGAGCCAGTAAAGATGTCATTATTAACTAAAGCGCATAGCTGAGCTTATTTTTAGCTATTAGTATTGCACGTTCTATGAGTTCTGACAAATGGACTACATATGGCCACCATTACAATATCACACAGAATAGTTTCACTGCTCTAAAAATGCTCTCTGCTTCACCATTCACCCCTCCTCCCTCTCTTCTTTCAAACCACTGGAAACCACTGATCTTTTCGTTGTCTCTAGAGTTTTGCCTTTTGGCTGAGAACTTTTTACTTCTTTAGTACTCCCTTGGAAAGACATTGGCCTTGTTTTCCTTTTTAAGCAGTTAGTGTCCCAGTGATGCTTGACACAGGACAAATGAGACCTGCACTCTGAATTCCCAGAGTACTTGAGCTAAAAACCAGAAAGGAAAGAAAAGAAATGAAACTATAAATTTTGGAGTAACCTAGAAATTCAAACACAAAGCTTAGAAACAATATGTATCATGAAATAGTAAAGTCAATCAATAAAGAAAATCATGTAGCTCAAAACAAGGGAAGATTACACGTATGAACAATGACATCAAATAATATTTTTAAAGTGCCAAATTGGGCATAACAATGTGAATTCATTCACACTGAAAGAAAAGTGAACATCTGTGGTATCCGTCAAGGTCTGAGATCCTTGGCCATTGTGCCCCAGCCCCTTGTTCATGTGAAACAATGTGATATGAAGTTTTAGTACCCAAACTCAGTTTCTAGAAACTAATTCTGTTTCCGGAAGACGGGAACTTGGGGTAGGGCTGGCACATCTAGCTTAAAGATAGCAAAAGTGTTTTCAAAATTGCTAATGGTGGTGACAGGGAGCCTTTTTGAAAGGGCTCCCACTGGCTAAAAGATGACAAAATATGAATGTGAACCAAAAAGAAATTGTTACTCAGGAGGCTGAGGCAGGAGGGTTGTTGCGAGTTCAAGACCAGCCTGGGTTACAATGTGAGCTCAAGGCCAGCCTGAACTGCATAGTAAGACCCTGTCTCAAAAAGACAAAAAAAATTGTTTATAGCTGTATTGAACTTTTGCTTCTTACACAAAATAATTTAGAAAAGTAAGATAACAAAATATAAATAGTAATTTCATGTGGTCAGCCAGGTTTACCATGAATTTTACTCCCTTATTTGCAAAAGTCATGTTAGAGTAAAAGTCATTTTTAGTTTGAAAATTAACTGATTAAAGATTCCATGAAGTTTTCTGGGTGTAAAAATAGAATTACTTGTTTAGGAGCTACAAAATTCTATCCAGACTTTTCAATATACGAGTGCTCAATTGCTGAGATTCTACAAAGAATTATCATTAGTGGGAAAAGGAGGTTTTGAACCCTAGCTCCAACAATATATGAACTTAGGTCATGTTTTAACTCCCCAAAGCCTCAGTTTATTCATATGTAAAATGATGAAAATACTATTTACTTCATGGTAGTTATAAGTATTGATGTCCCAGAGGTGATCTCCCATGTATACCTGCCTCATAATCATGAAACATAATGTCCCATTCATAAAATATTTCATACTAGGAAGTCAGGTGGAATTGGAATATATAGCTGTACTTGCTTTAATTTGCATAAAGAAATAAGGAGTGGGAGAAATATATAGCAAATAAATAGTTTCCTAGCCTAGGAGAAAACAGGCAACTATGATGGATTGATGAAGGTTGAAATGAGACTATTACACCTCTTTATATTATTTTGGTTGAATTTAAATCAACTTTAAAATAAATTCAAATATTTGTCTCCCAAATTATGTACTGGGCTAAATGTGTCTCATGACACTCAGTTATTTTTCATATTTCTAATAATAAATTCCAGCTGTATAGCCATACCCTTCACTTTCTGTAAACTTCTGTGATTGCCAGTTAGCACCACAAAATAAAATGTAACTTCGCCTGTTTTTACCAGACTTCCAATCTCCCACTGTTCTTGTGTCAAATCTGTAGACATGCTGATTCTAGTTATCCACATAGATTGTTACCATATCAGATTTCTCCTTTATTTTCTTTAGAATTCTAGGGAAAATACATTTTGGAAACAATTTCTTTGGGAATGCCCAATTACCCAGACTAGAAATCTTTACATCAAACAATCCTTGAGCATAGCACTTAACATGAATTTACATTTCTACTACTGCCAATTATTCTACTACCTAGAAATTCCAATGTTGAGAATAAAAAATCCAATTAAGAAAATTAGATAATACTTCTTTGGAGCATTACAGTAGGAGGACTTTTCATTTTTTCCCCATAGATAATTTGTTTGTGGGTAGACAATGGAATATGAATTGACGCTGCTTTTAGTTTGTATTCAGCCTTGGCATTAAAACTTTCTCTGCACCCAAGAAATCTAGAGAAATAATTACTACTTGTAATAAATTATATTCAAATTTTGACATATTATGTGGTTTGCTAATGACAATGTTCATGCAGACCCCAAATCCTACTGCTTTCTTTTTTCTCTTAGGGGAATAGTTTCTTTAAAAAAATTTGAGAATCTGGTTTAACTACATAATTCTGCTTATTTCTTTTTCAGTTCAGATAATTCAGGAAATGAAAATGTAAGCTGTTCATGCCTAAAATGAAGATGTACTATAATTAGAGATGCAGGAAAAGCATTGACCTAGTTAAAACACATGTCTTTTATTAGGTAGGAATAAGAATGAAGAAAATAAAGTTATGTTTTCAAAGACTTCTAGCTTCTTTTTCAGAGATGCTGGCACCAAAATGTTACGATCTGATAGCATGCCAATTTAGAGAAGGAAACTGAGAGATTCAACAATCTTGGCTATTTTTCTCTTGGTCATTTAATTCCCAGGACACAGTTTCAAAAGATCTAACTTTACTGAAGTGATAGCCCTGAGCTCTAAAGAGCCAATTTTGAAATTTGGGCCTTCATTTCCTTTGAAATTAATTAAAATGAAGATACATAAAAACGGTTTCTTATGTATAAGTATACCTGCCTTCTCCTTTAGGAAAAGAACCTTTTCTACCAGTGCATTTGTAAAATCTCCCTTAGGATAGAAAACAAGAGTTTCAATTGATGTTTATTAGTATTGTTGTACAAGAATTCATTAATCTGACTATTTTGTGCCTCAAGGAAAACACTATCCACTATATATTTTTTTCAGTTTGTTTTTCACCTTAGTACAAGTGGCTGGCAAGACAGCAGCCCCACCTGCAGCATTGTCTTTGGTGAACAGTCTGCACATCCATCGCACTCTGGACTATGCGTGTCTTGTTCCCGCTTCAATACGTGGTACCTTTTTTCCCTTGTTCTGAACCGAAGACTGATGGATGCAGAAGCTGGCACACGCTGATCTACGAAACAAAGGCAGCCCTTCCCTTCAAGTTACTTCACCCTAGTTTATATTTACATGACATTACCATTTATGTTTGTATTTATGAGCTGATAAATGACTTCTACCGACTAGAATCTCAACTCATCAAGGCCAGACCATCTTTCTTATTTACTTCTATTACTAGTGCTTAAAATGGTACCTGGCCAATGTTAGACAAATAACTGATCATAAATTTCTTGACAACAGGAATACAGTCTTCTATTCTCTGAAGTACTATGGGCATAGTAAGCAATCAAAAGTTATTCAGTCTCAAAGAAGTCTACTACCACCACCCCTGTGTGAAACAACAAAGCCACTCAAATCTATTTTAAACCCCCCCCCAAAATTAGGTAATCTTAGCTTCAGGTTCAAAGCATCTACGAAAATGAAAGCCTCAATTTTCTTCAAAATATGTGATCTTATTTTCCTGACTTAATATCATAAAATATGAATATAATCTTATAATAATCTTTGCATTTGAACCAAAATCACACCAAAATTTCATCCATATTTGAATGTCAGGAAGAGGAGGAAAATATTTTAATTTCCTCAGAGTACTATGATGTGCTATGATGAACTACGTTTAATAATACAGCTATTAACTTATTACCAGAAAGAATTAATATATCTTTCGAAGAACTGTTGTACTAAAATTTGTCTTCAAAATAGTAATGTATGGTATAAACAGGAAAAGTGACAAGAAAGAAATTAACTAATAAATATGCTCATATTATTTTGTTATGAAATTTTGTTTTTTTATAAAACAAAAAATTTATATAAAAACCTACCTAAAATGTTCGATTTAATTTTAGCAATACAGCTATGTTACAATATACGTACAGTATAGACATACTAGGTATTAGGAATATTAAGTATCAAATCTTTCATAGGTAAAACTCAGGTAAAAATCAATATTTTAATGTTGCTAAATCTACCAACTACCAAAATTTTCTAAATGCCAAACACTCTAATGGCAATTGGCACTTTATATCATTTAATCCCCCAACAAATCTATCTGCATGCTCTATTTTATAATTAAAGAAAGACAAGCTTGAAGCAATCATTTGACTTTCCCACAGTCAAAGGGTTAGCCTATGCCAGGATTCAGACCCTAAGCTGCAATCTCCCAGGCCTATCTTCTTTCTACTATTTCACTGTGAACTCCATAAGTGAGCATGTGTGCTTTCTATTAATGACCACCTCTGTATCAGTCAGTGCTTACTAGAGCAGCGTTGAATGCAAGATAAAGGAAGAGTTACAGTCCCGCTTGTATAAAATTAAAATATATGTGTTTATAAATGCGTCAGGAAATTAGTAAAAAAGATGTTCGTCCTGAACTAACATCATGGATGTCTGTTATTAAGTTTAAAAAAAAGTCAAACTGCTTACAGTTTATTTCAACAGCAACAAACAATGCATTTGTGCTTATATGTTTGGATATATTTGTACAAAGAAAGAGCAGGTAGCAGAATGGATCATTTTAGTCTAGGAGGGGATGAGACAGGAGTGAGGGAGGAGATTAGGGCAGGACAAACCTGGCAGACAACTGGGCAGAACAGGTCAAAGTTCATAAAAATGCAAAGGACCCGCACAGAACCCAAAATGACTGCACAGTTCCTGAGCACTGTACGCAGAACCAATCAGAAAAGTGCTATTTCAATCCTTCATTTACGTCTGGCAGGAAACCAAGTGTGTCTTTTGCTAGGACAGTTTAAATCTGCCAGGACATCAAGCGAATTTTTGATAGAACAAATGTCCCAATGCCTTATTTACATGAAAGGGAAGCCAATCCAAGAATTTTGGGTAAAAAAATTAAGACCTCTTTTTCTCACTTTTTTTTTTTTGACTGTATTTCAGGCTGGCCTCAAACTCACTGCGATCCTCCTGCCTCAGCTTCCCAAGTGCTGGGATTACAGGTGCATGCCTCCATGGCTAGCCCCCCCTTTCTCTTATATTCAGGGGCACCCTCAACCTTTTCTCTGGTCTGCTCTTGCCCTGTAGAGCACACTTCTTCACCATCAATAAAGGTACACCTTCACCGACTTTTCTGGGCATCTCATCCAACTTTTCTCTTGGTCCCACAGGACCTTCCCATCCAGTAACAGGAAAATGTTGAGCTTTTACATATCACAGGCATACATACAACTGTATCATTTGCTTTTTTTAACCACAAACCCATATTACTTTTGGAATCTGAGAAGCAAATGAATTTTTTAAAAACTAATATTAATAGCCTTCGAAAGTTACATTAATATTACTCAAAAATGTCACCAAGTTTACAAAATCACACAACATATTATCAGTGTTCCAACTAAGTATTCAATGTACTTTAACTTATTCTTCATCTGTCAATCCTAGTCCACAACCAAATCCACTCTCCACTGAAATTCTGCTCATATTGTGGAATTAAGGGGTCCACTGGGAATCTAAACCTAGCCTGAGGGAATCAGAGGGAACCGGTCAGAAGAGGTTGGGGACAGAAGGACTGCTGAAGTCCTCAATGCTAGGAGTCTAAATTTGGGAGCATCTAAGCCATCCAGCAGCTTGATCACTCACAAAGGAGCGTTTTTGTGTTATAAGAAGGAGCTGGTTCAAGCCTTTTCAAACGCGCTTTTCACCGATAATTATGAGGCATGGTAGCTATTGATGTTTTCTGTTTCTTTGTAATTGCCTGCGAAAAGTTTCTGCAAAGTATAGAAACTTCGTGCAGGAACACTGAGTGGGCATGTAAAATATGTAATTATGTTTAAGGCCTCCAACTCAGAGAAATCCTAATGGAAATCAAGAAATGAGCTTTAAAGCAATGTGTTACTCTTTGCTTCTCTTCTATAATTCTTTGTTTTTCATTTTCATGAGTCTGATTCTGGGGAAAGAAAGGTTGATGTTTGCCAGAGCAGATAAAAGCTTATCTGACAAATCAGTGGAGCCGGGGATGTGTAGAAGAGGAAGTGAGAATCTTTGTAGGCCAGGCAGCATTTACTGGCCAGGAGTGATTTCTCCAAACCGCTCATGAAGTTTCTCCAGGTGTTTGGAGTGGCTCACCAGGCTTTCCACTGCTTGAGACAAACCTGCCCACAGAAGGAATGTTTACTCAACTTCTGGTTACGGGCAAAGTAAACTATTGTCACTCATGAAACATGTTCTCATTCCCTCCAGAAACACTGCTTTCTGGGTAAGGACCGCTCTGTTCTCACCAAGCCACCCTAAACTACCTTACTTCAGTGAAACCTAGCCAGGCCCCTGGTGTTTGCAGCTGATACTGTCACATCTTCAAAACAGCATTCCAAACCACAGAGGCACAGCTTCGAAGGAAGCCCAAGGCTTTGAAACACATTCTCCTACTTGGCTTGAGAGGCCAGCTGGTGCAAAGAGAAGCCTCTTCTCATCTGTTTAAACAAATGCAGCGGAAGGGAGTGAGCTTTCAACAAAGGAGGGCCGCTCTTTGGGAGGCAGATGGCTCCAGCTGTGCGACATAATGGGCTCCACGTGCAAAGCGCTGGCCTCTACCCAGAAGGACACAACCCAGCGATGGTGCTTTGAAAGTGAAATGTCCTCTGCAGGTCGTGCGGCATTTACTGGACTCATCTTTAGCCATGGTCACCAGAGCGCTCAGGATGAAGAAGATGCAGCATGAAGACATGCAAGCGCATTGAAAGGCAGCATTTCCATGACCTTCAAGATGCAGAGAGGAGCAAGGAGGAGTCACAGAATGCACTCCAAAACCTGAATGTTTTGTGAAAGCGGAAACTCAAAGGGAAAGATTGTCCAAATATTATAGGCAGCCAAGTTAGACGGAAATTATTATACAGTCAGAGAGGGACTGAGCCCTTAAGGAAGTCAGAAGAGAAAATAAAAAGATTAGATCTGTGACTGTAGGCACATCTGAAGAAGACCAGGCCTCAAGATAAAGATGTGATGGCCAGGCCTGCATACTTCCCTAAGGGACAAGAGTAACTTGGGAACTATACTATAATTAGCACCAGCTGGCCCAGGAAGTCCAGATACTAGTCACCCAAGTAGATGACCAGAACATCTAGACCCATCCTTTCCCAAACATGCTTTCGTTCTTTCCATGTACTCTTGCTCTACGATCTGCTTCCCTATTGGATCAATATTAGCTAAGCAGCTAATTGCATCCACGTGCCCATTGTACCTACATTGTGACTTTGCTGTATGAATTACCCCTGACAAAGGCCCTTGGCGGCCACCCACTTCCAGGTCCTCTCCTGTCTCTCAAAAAATCTCTCTCAATAAATTTTCCCATTCTTAACCCCCACTGTCCTTTGGAATTCATTCTTCAATTTCAGGGTACATGAGGGTGATATATCTGACATCTCTCAGGTTGAGAGTTGAATATCTCCTATATCACAAAGATGGGAATGGAAGAAAAAATAAAATAAGGTGTAGAGGAAGGGCTTATTCAATAAATTGAGCAGTTCCAGTCTAAATCTATTTCTTAGTAGCATCCAGTATTGGAAATGCTGTCTACCCTGGGACCTCTACTCTGTTTCCAATGAGATATTTAGGAAGATTACCATGCTGCTACCAGAGGGAGGGAGTTAATAATAGACAAACACAGAAGGAAAATAAAATTGTTAATGAAAATTGAAAACTGAGCAGATATTTAAAGTATGGTCTGCCTTTATTGATTTGTTTTATTAAAATATATTTTAAAATTAGATCTAAAGAAGCTTTTCAAATCTCAGAGAATATTTTTTTAAAGAACATAATAGAAGAGCTTTAGAAAAGTTTAAGTTTTGTCTGAAGATGCTAAAATACATAAATGATTCTGCAGAGAAGACAAAGTTCAAATGTGAAGCTGAAATGATCTTGAGAAAATGCCAGGAGATGAAAGAGATTCTTTGGCACTTTGGAGGAAAAAAACAACTATTTTTCTTGGTACATAATATGTAGCATCTTTTTATGTGGTTTACAAAGGAAAAAGTTCTTTAGTTCCTGGAGTGAGCGCTTCATATAAAGCTTAGTTGGCTGTCTCTTTGAAAAGCAATGATTATAGCTAGTGTAATTAAAATAATTACAAGAGAAATGGGTACAAATCCTTATCATGATGTAACTTTAAAATGGCATTTTAAGGAAAATTTGAGCAAATTAGGCATTCACGCACTCATACTTAAACCATTTAGACACAACTTTTATTTTACAAGTTAGTTCTAATGCTGCAAGATGCTACAGTTTAAACAGTGCCACCAATACATTTCTTCAAAATGGATCAAACTTGGAAGAATTAAAACGCAAATCCAGTGCAGTATCTAAGAATGAGTCATTCAGAGTCCCCCTAGATATTGGCAGTGAAAGACTCCCGGAAAGCTGGTAGAGCCTATGGAAGCTAAAGTTAGGGCTACTTTTGCTGTCAAGTTAATGATCCTGTGTCACTATGACTCAAACTGTAAGCTGGCTTTCCAGACTAACAAATAGCTGTTTCTAAGAATAAATATGTTTTCTTCTCATCTATTGAGTAAAAGTGTGAGACATTCTTGAATTCATATTTTCTTTCATACATTATGCATAAGATGGGCAAACAAAAGTGCCCACTTTTATTGATTATGCAGATAACTTAGTTGTACTTGCCTCACTAAATTTCTTTGCTAGGTCGCAACTGTAATTATTTTTGGCTTGTGTAGGCCTAGACAGCATTTTTAGTAAAGACACATTTTTTAGTAGACAGATCCCCTGATCTCACATTTGGGAAAGCAGTGGTGATAAGAGATCTGCTATGCATTAAAATGACTTCAAGAATCCTAACATGTGATCTGAGACTGATCTAGGTTCTATGTCACCAGCAACCCTTCTTTCCTTCTCCGCCTGCTTTTCAGTAGAGGGGGACCTTTTGGCTATAATTACAACACAGCTGTGAAATGAGGTGATCACTCTTAGCACAAGGGAGACTGGTTTTATATAACTGTCTTCCCGAGGTAGTACAGAAGAAATAAAAGGTAGAAAAAAGGCAAGGAAATCATAACTGAAACTTATATTTTTAAGAAGAGTGCAACTTCCAGGACCCAGTCAAAGCTACCCAAGATGATCCTTGTCAGCATTCCTTTGGTTAAATTTAGGCTCCTTCCCTTCCAAACCCATCACACCCCCAATCCCTCAGGAATACTGAAAGTCCATAATTAGGTTATTGAGAAAGTAAGAAGCAGGAAGCTGACCTAAGGTAAAGGAACAGATTTGCAGAATCCAAAGAATGCTTAAAGTACTCATTTAGAAATCAAACAAAACAAAAAACTGGACCTTTTACCTATAGAACGGGCTAGTACCTTTCTTGAGGGCTGGGTGACTTTTCCTGGGTGTTCCACCCCTTCAAGGGAAGCGCCAATATTCTCCATTCCAAGAAATAATGAGCCTCTCTTGAGTGCTTACACTCTTTCTTCAAGTGTGTACCTTTTGACTTCTGTCTAACAAAAACCATTCCCATGCCTCTTACTGACTAGTCCTGAAAATCTTTTTTTCTTGATAGGAGCCAGTGAACCTGCAAACATTCTATGTTTAGGGTAGGTTAGGTTCCTTTTCTCAGCTTTGGGAACGTTTTTAGACCTAGGTGGTAATATTTCTGTTTCAACAACTCTGGAAAGCTCGAGGCAACCTCCTAGACCAGGGACTGGAAAGTGCCAGAAGCTCTGATTCCCCAGTGGCCTCCAGAATGGGCCAGAGAAGTGTTTTCCCTCATTTTAACCATATGGGAGGTTAGAGAAGGAAAAGAGGAAGGGTGACTAGGGGAGAAGGGCCTAAGGCAAACTCAGTTTAAATAAGCTATAAGAGCCCAGAGAGAATAATTGTTAAAATATACTTGGGCTTGAAATTTCTGCAGGGAGCTACTGGTAAGACTGTAATTTTTTTCCCCTGGTAGCGGAGTATAGTATGCCTCCTCAAACATTACAGAGCATTATAAAGGGTGACATGCAAAATGTAAAGTAAACTACTAAATATTCAGAAAACAAATGCTGTTGTGCACATGGCTGTTTTCTTGCTTCATCATAATGTGGACTTTTGGGGATTACATTAACAGTAATGGCGACGTGTCATAAGACTCTTTTCGCTGCCAATGGAGACTAGGTTCCTAAGTGTCCACTTAATTAAGAACAAACTTACACAGAGAAGCCAATATGATGAAGTGGGAATCAAAACTAGAAAGCCAAATGAAATCAGCTACCAGACTGATTTTCCTGTTTCTGTGTACTGTAGGGGCACTGTGTATAGATAGGAGCTCTTTATGCAAAATTTATGTGACTTGTGATTGCTTTTATGAAGACCGCATTATGACTACATTGTGTATTATGCTGTGTTAGCTGCTCTTACAGCATGATTCATAAAATTAGAAGAATAGAGTAACCCATCTGTAATTATTGTAACTATCTCAATCCTCTAAAAAGAACGACGAAAATGACACACAGTGATTATCTTATTATTTGATCCTGAAGCAAGCACAGGTATTTCCAATCACTCCCTAAGTGGTCATGCATGTTAGGAATTTAAGGAGGAACACTTTTCTTAAATCTCTCTGAGCTAGCATAGTTGTCTTGAGTGATACCAAGATGAAAAGTAACTTCCTGACCCACAGGCTATTATAGCTCAGTGAACAGTAGGTTCTGATAACAGCATATTGCACTGTGCTTTTTTACCAGAAATATAGCATTGTAGATGCCTTGTGGATATCTTTTCTCATCGGGCTCCCCTGGTCTAAGTAAGGGTTCCAAACACTTATTGCTTCTTTACCATCATCTCATATTGACCCTATTTTTTGATCTTATGCACACCACATTGTAATTAGACATTTATTTTCCATATACCTTGCAGAAAGCATGACATCCTGGCATGTGGTGGGCATTGAGAGGAAGTATCATTAATGGTGGTTGCAGAAGATTTCCTACATTAGACAAGGAAATCCTTAATACCTGGCTGTGAGCTCCAAAAAGCACCCTCATATCAGTAGCACTGTTCTGCTGTTCCTCCTCCCCAGACCTCTAGCTGATGCTGTATTTGGAACTATGTGGTACCTAGGAGAATGTTTTATAAAATCCAGCTGTCAACATTGATCAGAACTTAGGAGCTGGATCATTGAACAAGCAGCTCCACTGAATGGACTAAGTATCTGAATGGACAGCTCAGGAGAGAGAAAATAAAAATAATAAACATGGAAATATAGGCATCAAAAGACATCAAGCGAGTGGTAATAAAACACACTTGAGTCTCTACTTCCAACTCCAAAAATTGTTTTGCAAAGCATAACAACTAGCGCTAACAAGTTTGAGTTGGAGGTGAAGCATGTATACTGACCCACTGAAAACTGTCAAGCCTTTTGAAAATGACAGCATGAAGCAAGAGTGATAGTCATAGCCATTGACCCACTCCTTTTAAAGATAACACTATGCAATACATTAACTAGTGTTAATTTCCTACTATTTTTTAAATTTCTGTATCACTTGTATCCTTTTTT
>RJWT010003356.1:20069-36870 GCA_004365215.1 Cuniculus paca | reverse complement strand
TGTTAGTGAATCTTCACCAGTTTCATCAATGTACAAGAAAAGTCACAAAAATGTGCACTGTGGTAATAATAACAGCACTTTTTTAAAATTTAAGAAAAGTTACAAGATTTGAAACATGGCTCATGAATCTTATGAATGCATAAGAACATAAATTGTGAAAATATCTTAAGGAATGTAAGGCAGAGGCATAGGTTCGTCCACTCCCAATCTGTAGGGCAGAGGGAAGGGGCCTCCCTGGGCTGTCATCTTTCCTTTTTCCACCTCCATTGTCAGAGGAATGCTGTCAACCCAGCGTGACTCTGGCTATCACAAGTAGGAAAGTCAGATACATTTTGACAATTACGGGGGTTTATTCCTGAAACTTAAAGATGCTGAGAGACTCCTGAGGACAGTCCTGAAATAAATATTTAGGCTTTTCAATGACAGACTACAAAGGCTATATAAATGATAGTGATAATATCACAACAATCATCCACCCTGCAGAGCATGAATATTTCTAAGGAGCTCTGTTCAGTCATTTGGTACAACCTATAAGATGTGTTAGCAGGTGATATTTTTATCCACATCAAAAATACATACACTTATTAGCTACTGTAATAGGGTAATAACTTGAAGAAAAGAAAGTTTTTCATTTCTAACTGTTTCTTTGTAGAAGGATTTTTCCCACTAAACATACATATTACATTTTCTGAAAACAACCCGCATGTATAGGACATCTTTGAATTGGAGGCTGTGCCATGAGGCAGTTGGGTGCCAGGCTCTGTGGACAACTCGACCTGAGTTCTACTCTGGGCTGCAATGATCAGCATGATGCACTTACTCCCTGTTTTGTAGATAGCATTTAGTTGGCACTCAGCTTCTATTCCCATCTCCTTCTAAGATGGTTTTCTTTACTACACAGGCTAGAAGACTGAAAACTATATTTCTCAGATTTCCAAGGATTCTGGAGGCAAACTGTGTTTGGCAATTACACGCACTCACTAAAGTCTTGAAAGATAGAAGGGAGATGAGGTAGAGCATGCTCTTATTGCACATAATATTTCCTAGCAGCCAAAAAATACTGGGGAAATAAAGGCTTTTTCTATACTATCTAGATTTTTAAACATGAAGAGTGAATTATGATGCTATCCAGAGCTTCCTGACCTGATCCTCTACTTCTGTATTATGCAGCTACAGCCATGGCTCTGTGTTCTTACATTCAGTACCTGGGTAGGGGTCGCCTACCCCTGCCTTTTCCTTGGGAGATCACGCTTGCCTGTTACGTTCCTTAGGAATTGTTCTTAGGGGCCCAGTTTAAAGGCCATTCATTCTACTCTAGTGATTGCATCTATCTAAATCTACATTAAGTTCATTTCTGTTTAAACTGCTTGGAGTGGTCTCTGTTTCCTGGACTAAAACATGACAAATCAAACCCTCTTAAACCTTAGCTTCTCCAGTAGGAAATTGAAGCAAACTGTGTGTTAAGGCAGAGAATTAAGTCAGATGGCTTTATACAAAATGTTTGATTCAGCACCCAATACAGTAGGTACTCAGTATATATTAGCTAGTTTTGTTTTAAATATCAATTTATTGCAGTGTTCTCCAACAACATAGCCCCTGTCACCGTTGGACATTTATTCAGTAATGGCAGTAATGCTAATCTTAATGTGGTAAGATGATGCATCCATCGGTGAACAACTTAGCTCAGTTGGTAAACTGAAAACCTAACATAGGAGTACGGTTTTGTAACAAAGAGCTGAATATAAGCCAATCACAGCAACAGTCACAGTTAAGTCAATCATAGGTGGCCAATCACAGATCAGAACATGTTCAAAGGAGGCAAATAGTCATTTGTGATCAATCAGATTGGCTCTGCACCTGACTTTACTTTCTGTCCATAAAGGTTGCCTGACCACATCCTGAAACTGAGCTTTCTGAAACCTTCCTGATTCCAAAGGCTGACCTATGACACAGTGGTCCTTTCCTCAATATAATCCTGCTAAATTCAATTTCTCTGAAGTTTAAACTTAATGATAAAAACTATTGAAATAAGAGAAAATGCTTCTAAGATCTCCTGATCATAACCACAACAAGACTATAAAACAAGTATAGTTCATCCAGAGAGTTTTGAGTCATATAAGTATTTGGAGAGAGGGCCTCCAAGAAAGATGAAAAATATCTCTGATAAGCAGAGAAAATGCTGGAAAGATGATACAAGAATGGAGAACAAGGAAAAATAATGTGATAGAGGGATCTTTTAGGACAGCTAAACTGAAACAATTAACTGTGGAAATTTAGAAAGAAAGAACTTGTCCTGGTGGTAAAACCCAGAATGTAAAACTTTTGCCACTTTGATAACCAAATGTTTTTAGGCAAAACATTTCTTCTGCATCTGGTACCTGAAATCCCTGCTGCCTGGTTCACTGCCCCTTGCCCTAAAATCATTTCATTGGTATTTAATCACTGACTTAAGGGAATATACTCAAAGGATTAATTTTCAAAGTCATCAGAAATAAGGATCATGAGAATATTTATAGCACACTTCTTCATCATTTTCACCACCCTTTGGATGCTCTTTAAATTAGCCAATCACTTCCTTACCTTTGTCAGGTTCAGTCAATCAATTCTGCCTATAAGTTTAAGTAGTATTCTCTTATGCAAATTGGAGGTCACAGAAGAGGAGATAAAATTAGAAGAAGCTCTACAAAGAACTTTAATGGAAACTATTGATCTGCTCATTATTTAGCCTTCAGTTTTTAGGCATCATTAGCAGGAAAGAACTTAACTGAAAAGTCTCGTTAATACGGGGAAGGTCTGCTGACATGAGAAATGTGTGAAGGTAAAATTAGATAGTAGAACTTTTCAGACATGTATGAAGTACCTCCTGTGCTCCTGCAAGAACAGAGGAAATGGCACTTGGAAAGCAACTCTCTTGACTCCTGCTTCCTCAGCAGAGATGTAATTGTGAGGAACACAAGCAGCTTTGCAACGGAACCTATCTCTTCCAGTAAACCATGTACCCTTCGAAACCTTAGACATTACAAAACTAATGCATAGAATTTATGACTCAATGAGAAGTAGAGCCTAGATTTTCTGATGCCCTCCTCCTTTGAGTTTTCTACCATTCCATCCTTCTTCCCTCATATGTTATTACTTCTAATTTTTGTAATTTGTGCCCTAAAATGATTTCATTTTTTTTTGAGTTCCCTGATAAGGTTGAGCACACATTCTAAATTAATCCTTTCTTTCCAACATTACTCTTATATCCTGGGTAAGTCTAGTGTCAAAGACATTTGCAAATCTTCACATGAATGTCATTTTCAACATTTTACTTTTTTGTACATTGAATAGATCTAGTTTTAGAGAAGCTCATAAATCTTCATATGAATGTGACAGTACTCATAGAAACTGGCTTTCAGCAAATATAATTTGCAAAATTCTATTGATATAAAATAACAAGTATGGTTTAAAAGAAATAAAAAATGCTTTATCCTGAGACAAATATGAGTGACTATGGTCTGAAAATATGGGTTCACGTTACCAGGAATTATGTGTTCCACCTTGAAAAGGTAAGATGAACTTTTATAGCCAAAGAGTAAAGAACAACATAAATCAGTACACTTAACAAATACACTGGTAGTGGCGTTAGGTAGGTAGCTAACAGTAAAATGGAGAAGTCATTCTTATAGGTTTTAGATGTCATTGTATCGTGTTCTTAGCTCTAGCGTTCGTTCAGGCTAGAAATCTGCTAAGCTTAGTGATCTATTCAGAGATGTTTACTCGGTAGTCAGGAGAATATGAAGCCAGCTGCAGGGGTTATTAAAGGGCCTGAGACAGTCCAGGACAATTTTGGCTCTAGCCATAGAACTTTCTGTCTCTCCTGGATCAGGATGCTCTCCTCAGCCGAGGTCAAAGAATCTGTAGGACTTTTGACAGAGATGCAAGTCTTTGAGAGAGCTTTCATTTCTGAGTTCAACAAGAAGGCCTCAACCTTTCTCTCTTTGTGGAATATATTTGGGGTTCTGAGAAGAAAAACTATTCTCATAAAGCAAAAAGGAAAACTCTGAGGAAGTTATGGAGAAACAGAGTAATATATATATTATATTATATATTATATATATTTGACCATATATATATGTATGGTCAAAAAAATGTTCTTGCTTTGAGAGAGATAAACTAGAATTTGAGGGGATGGAAGAATGCATAATTTGCATCTAAACAAGTCATACCAAATTTATTAGAAAAAGTCCTCAAGAAAGTGTGGCTATTCTGATCTTGTCAAATATTCTATAATAGACATCTGTTCAAATCGTATCACTTTTCAGGACTTCAGTGTTTTTATCATTAAAATAAAAGAAGATGGTTCTGTGGTTGGCAAACTGGCTTCCACCAAGCTCCAGTCCTCTTGCAGGTGTGTAAATACAAGAAGGGAAGCCAAGCAGAGCTTCAAGAAAAGCAGAGCTGTGGTATCTTCTGTGAATTCACTTATCATTTTATTTAAAACCACTGTAAAGGTTTCAGAAAAAAAGGAAGTGCTGGTCATTGGAGGCTATTTCCAGCACTGCAATGATTATAAAATGGTTGTCAGAGCTCTCTTTTGGTGGTTGGATTGATTGTCCCTCCTGTGTTCCAAACTCCCATCTAGGTATCACATTACATGCCTGCTTAGTCTTCTTTCATTTGTGTGGTTTCTTAGCTTTTCTGTGCTTTCCATAATGTTGATATATTTTTGGAAAGTACTGATAAGGGATTTTCTGGAATGCTCCATAATTTTGGTGTGTCTGATGCTTTTCTCATGGTTGGTTTTGTGTTATAGACTTTGAGGAAGAATATTACTGAAGCGAAGTGCTATTTCGACACATCCTGTTAGGGGCTCACGATGTCAACATGACACCTCTAGAGAGGATTCTTTTTAGTGTCTCATGTTGTGGACATTAATAAGGAGTCACCTTTCAGAGTGAGGAGTGTTTACATTTAATATTTGGTATTCTTCTCTAAGGAAGAATTACCTCTTCATCTCATTTACAGTTAATAAGTTATACAAATTATGATAAGAATTATGTAGGAATATAAAAGGTTGATGTGGGCAGAATAGTGCAGAACTCTGTTGAGACAGCTCTGTAAACAAGACATCAGCCTTCAGGTCTCCTGGAACAATGGCTCTCAATTCATGGGAGAAACAAGAAAATCACAGGAGAAAAATACACCCTGACATTTCCTTTCTCTCCTCTCATGCCCATAGGAAGACTTAGTCACAGATATTTGGGATTTGTGTTGCTAGGACACAGAAACAGGAGAAAAATGCAACCCCCCATCCCAATATAATAAAAATGCAACATTCTTTCTTGGACCTGAGTAGGATTCACCTGAAATGGTGGTTATTTTTGAGACATGAAACATCTTGAAGAAATTCTTGAAACAATAGCTAACCTGAACAAAAGAAAAGGATCACAAGTTAATGTTGCCATCCGGGATGTTACTAGAAGGATTAAATCCCTTGAAATTCTTTTTGTGTTTATTAAACCCAGTCAATGTACAAGATATAGAAATTGTACTATGTAGTGTCACATACAGTAAGCATCTCAGACTGATACAGTTGGGGAGCAGAAATGAAGAAAACAGTTGAGGAGAGAATATGGGGGCACAGGATGGGCTTGGTACTAGAGAGACAGCTGAAAGAAAGGATCGCAAGGCAGTCACATCACAGTTTAAGCACACAATTCATTGGACTAATGAGAAATTGGCAGATGCACCAAGTTGGGATGCATGCTTGCAAGCATTTTCCAGGATGAAATACAAAATGTCAGAAAGCAAATATGAAAAAAGAAACATTTTTAAGAAATAAGACTACTGTATTGTGAGATCAGAGGGACAGCAGATGGATTAGGTAACTGATACTCTACCTGTGGCAGAAAAGTAGACCAAATAAGTAGATAAAAGAGCTTTTTAAGCTTTCCTGCCTTTATTTTGTGTGCCTTAACATTCTTTCCACAGTTCTCAATTCTGCGCCCTATTTCAGAGCCTTTTTTCCTACTCATCTTGTGAACCTCAGGACACTAAGGAAATTTGATGTTCAGACATTTTATTTTTAGGATATCACATTATGTAATATCTTAGGCTGGTGTCATTCATTCCAAAAACTGCTGTTTTGAACAAGAACTGAGAAAAATGTACCCAGTGGTTATCAACCCAACTGTCTTTAAAACACCTCATAAAAACTCAGCAATCCCTCTAAAAGTATTTTTCTTCTTTTATCGAATAACAAATACATAAGTGACTCTAGGTTCATTTTCAAAGTCTACTACCTGCGCCTCTATTTCTGGAAGAGTTTCTCAATTAATTAACATTCCTGAGAGCACAGTTAGGTGTAATATTGAAAAATAGAACTTTTATTTATTTGATCTCCCTACTGTGTAAAGAACACTAAACTCCTGAATACTTCATCTTTTGAAAGATGTCCTCCGTTCTCCCATCAAGGCTATCTATGAAAAGAAGATGTAGAGAAGACAAAGGAGAAAAAGAACAAAGAGAAGGAAGAAAGAAAGCTGTTGTGTATGGGCTCAGGCTCAAAGATCAATGTATTTCTGCCACATTCCTGCAGTCACGTCTGCTCACCAGCATGCTCTTCTTGTTTAAAAAGAAGAAATTTAGTGAGGTGTCACCAACAAGATCATTGTCAACTTAAAATCTTTGCATGGAAAACAATCATGAGCTTCTGATTAATAATTATCATAAAGTCAAAACAACCTGTAGCTTTATGCTGAATGAGTAAATTGTTTTTATTTGAGATTTATTTGAGATGAATTTCATCAGCTCCATCAATCGTTTTGCCCAGTTTATTTTTCTAATGTAGTAGTCTGATGCCACAACAGGATTCTGCAGCAGTAAAGGGGCAGAAATCCTAGACGGCTACAGAAATGCCCATGGATAAGCCTGCCTAGTCATTAGCTTTATTGCTAACAAAGAGGGAAACCGTGCATATAATTATATGGGTTGCAGAGCCAGCGGACCAGAGTTGGCACAAGGGAATTATTTCCCTGCCACAGCTACTTCATCAGGATCAGAATTTGCCTGTACAACTTTAAACAAGCAAGAGATTGAGAGCAAAATAAATGCACGTTCTCTCTTCACTGTAGATTCTGTTTTCAACCCCTGGCAATCCTTTGTCTAGTCCTTGCCTGCTGAATTACACTTAGAAGTTAATGAACCCAGTTAGTCTATGACTTTAGGATTCTTATGACTTCACATGTTAATACAATAGTGCTAGCAATACTACAATGTCAGTGAGAATACGAGATGACAAGTGAGTTTCAAAGAAATTTCACTTGTTCAAAGTTATGAGACCAATGTGCGTGTGTGTGTGCGTGTGTGTGTATGCATGTGTGCACACATGCACCATGTGTAAGGGAAGTGGATTCAGAACCTAGGTCCTTTTACCAGACTAGTGGATTCTACATGAGTCTCTTGTTCATGACTACAGTAGAAGACAAACAAAAATTGCGAGGTTCAGTGAGTTATATACTGTATCTCTAAATCTCATGATCATATATGAAGGACAAGCCAGACCTATTATTTGGACCTACTTTTGGAATTTTTAATTTCGATTTTGTAAGGTTCTTTTGGATATCATCTTCTTAGTCATTTTGCACCCTCTATGAACTTAAATGTGATTATATTCATTATTTGTTAGCACGGTTTCTGACCCAGAGCTCATACAGTGCCTTCTCCACATACATTCCTTTCCCTCTCTCCTGATGTAGTTGGACTTGCTCATTAGAAGCCAAAGGAACCTCGCTGACAGCAGTTTTGAGGTGTTTAGATTTCCCCCTTTAATGTGTAGACTGTAATAACTATTCTACCTTTCTCAAAAGGATTCGTTTTAAAATCAGAAGCAACGCTATAGACAAAAATATTTAACTTATTATTGGTCAGCTGAGATTTTTCAAAGTTCTGCAGAATTTTCATGAAGTGCTTTTGCTTTGAGCTTTGGGGATTTCTTTCCTCTAAGAAATCAGACTTTGTCTTCATCTTTGATATTGTGTGGCAAATCATAATATTGATTGGTCATAAAAATCCTTTTCAGTGTGTCCAGTGCTCAGAGATTTATAAGATGAGACAGTCCCTGCAAGCTTTGTCAATCTGGCATATTGGGGCGATGAAATATTACCATGTGGAATGAAGATAAATCACTGTTCCAAATGGCAGTGTGGTCAGAGGCTTCCCAGTAACCCAGCTGAACTCCAGACACAGCTGCAGGAAATAACAGAGCTTGGTGATCATCGTGATTTTAGTCCATTATTACCAGAATCCTGATATACATAAAATGTAGGTCAAAGCATTTTGTTTAATACCATATTTATCTTCAGAACATGAAGCATGAGAATGTTATTCTAGCACTAAAAACCAAAGGTGATAAATGAGCAGTCTCTTAAATGCTATTTAAATCACTATATCCAATTGCAATCTTTTCATTGAAATATAAATTCTACAAAGGAGACAGTCACGAATATTTTGTTTTCTATAATCTGGTGGGGCTTGGCACAGAGCCTGCCTCCTATTGGACATCAATGAGATACACATAGAGTATTGAATTAATTAGTGAACTGATTGAAATCCATACGTATTTATGACTGTTTTGCTTTACTAAACTAGCACACACCATGGGGAAGGACTACACTGCATTAATCTTAACTTACCTTCCACCCTGAGAGGTGTTCATTTAGTGGATGTGTGGGTGTAGGAAGGAATGTTCTATGTGGTAAAGAGTGCTATCAGTATTCTCTTCTGGGTCTTCAGGCTTTGCAACTACAGAACCAAAGATCCACAGTTGGGTAATGTGTTCATGGACTCAACCATCAAGAAGAACTAATCAATTAAGTAAGACAGAACATATTATACAAAGTATAGGAAAACAGAGGAAAAGTATAGAGGAAAAAAGAAAGATAAAAAAATTAATGGAATGTACAGGCATAGACTAATGGGCAAGGTAGACAGAGGGTAACTCTGGGAAAAGTGGAGAACACAAAGAAATGGAGAGAATTCACAAAGCCAAAGAAGATAATGGAGAGTGTTGCTTTTTAAATGTCAGAGCAAAAAGAAAAAATTAGAGTTACGTTATGGGTTTCAACTGTAAGAATTTAACGAAACAGCATGTAGACAATTGTCGGAGGGTTAGCGATGTGTTGAGCCGTAATTATGTGAGGAATATGGCAGTTTTCATTGTGAAAAGCTGTGGTTAGGAGTACAGGGAAGAGTTTTCTAAACTAAGTACGTAAATTCAGACCATTGGAGAAGATCCAGCGGCTGCTGGGCTTGGAATTCATTGTTTGCATCTCAGAAATCGGCTAATTACATTTGATCTTTAGTTAAAAATGATGTCTCAAATGCTGTCTCAGAGAGGTGATATAAAATTTATCACAAATTCCCTTCAACTGTTTGAAATTTCTGAGGAAAAAATCAGGAAGCAGCTGTCTCTTTATGCACTTCTCTTTGTATATCTCACTCTTTCATATAAGGGTGACTTTTGACAGTTTATCTGCTACCTAAATATGCTTCCTACAACTTGTGAAAATAAGAGTCCTAAAAGTGAAACATGTGACCAAATAATACCTTGTGTCCCTCAGAATGATTAATGTGTTGACTTAAACCTACACTCTTCCTAAATTTTAAAGGTGGATTTTTAGGTGTGTATGTGTACTATCACCTGATGGACAGCAACAATGATAATTTAATAATCAACCGCAGTGAACTGAGATATTTAAACCAATAATTCTTGTGAAGAGTATTAAATATACTCAGTGGGTTTTAATGATCACAGTTAACATCTGTACAGCAGTAGCCCCATCTTAGTTACATGAAACATACACTAGGGGTTCCTACAAATGTCAGAGGAATGGAGACTGGTGAGCCATCAAACACATTTTAATATTCATTGTCTACAGGTGTGAATTCTGTTTCTAATGTCCTCAACAGGCATTTCTGATAAACTTTAATTTATATGTAATATTTCTATGTAATAGTCAAGTGTGGATTAATATTTCTAGTGATTTAGTGAGAAATCTTATATTTGGGGATGCTGATCACTCGGTTAATATTAAAGTTAGGAGCTAATATTGATCTCAATTCAAGCTCAACTGTATTTATTACCCATAATAAAATTCAAACTACAACTTTTGACTGGCCCTGATATATAATTCTGGCCGAACTCAGAGTGGGAATTGATTATTTTATAAGGAAAATTTGCATCTTTGGTAAACTGTTTCAAAGTTTCAACTGTCTTAAACAGCATTGCCATAAATCAAAGGGCCTTTTTAAAAAGCAAAGAAAAGAAAACTCTGGAACATATTGCTAATTATGGTTCAGTAAGATCCCATCATTCTTGAAATTTTATTTCAAGTGTAGAACTATTGTAACAGTGCCATAAGGAATATAATTAGGTTTAAACTGTCAGTTTACTCATGTGAAACAGTGAGATCAATATATCTTTTTGCTAAAAGACTTGACTATATTGATGAGCTTTCTGAAAACAACTTTCAAAATGGATATTTATCACCACCTCCCATGATATGTTAAGGAACATAGGTCTTTATATATTATCAGCACAAGATACGTGGGTACCAGGACTTTGTCAGTGACCAACACATCTGAGAACATTTTCCAATGTTCCTCTGAGAGATATGATATAAAATCAAAATTACATATGAGTAAACTGTTCATTCACCTTTCCATGTATTCTAAAGTATCAAGCCCAGAGCAGTGAAGACACAAGCACGTACATTTTAATGGATTCATAAATCACTTTTTCTGAGTCATCTTCTGATGTGATGATACCAGCAGACTACACTGAGACTCATGAGAAGAGACCGATTTGTGAAATTCATTTGCGTGCAGCAAATCTGTGCACTTATTATGTGCTAATCGTCCAGATGAGCATGAGGATAGGGCAATGAACAAACCAGAGATGGCCTAAGCCCTTGTGAACCATGGAGATGTGTACAGGAAATCATAACTCGGAAGTGAAAGGATATGGAAGGAAGCAAGCAGGATGCTCTGGGAGCCAGATGAGATGCAAGGATCCTGGGTTGGGAGCTTACAAAAGACTCAGAGAAACTAAGATCCCAGTTGAAGATCTGCCAGATGAGTAAGAATTGGTTAAGCAAAGGACAGTATTGGACATCTTTAAATCTTCTTCAATCTTAAGACTACTGTAATTCTAGGACATTTCCAGCCTAAGATGCTGTTCTTTATGTTACAGGGCTAATAATTTAAGCAACCATAGAATAATTTATGTGCGGCTTTACTATGGCTTTCTCTTGAACATTTCTTTTTCTTTTTTCCAACGATGAGTGTGGTTAAACTATGTGTTGGTTCTTGAAAGTTCAGTTCAAGAAGTTAAGTCATTTTGAGCTATGTTTTGCCTAATTTCTGGCACCTACTATGACTCTATTTATGTTTGGTTTTTCATGTTTTGCCCAGTTCATTTTATGTGAATAATTTTCTGGTGACTAATGTAGAGCAGAGTCATTGCAGAAAAGTTGAAGGCAGAAATATCTACAAAACACTCAGAAAAGAAAATAAATTATCCAGAAAGAGCACTAAGATCCAAAATGTACAATAGATATTGTAATAATGAAAGGGAAAGAAAGGGCTCAAAAGGAAAGAACAACTGGGATAGGGGAAAGGAGAAATGGAAGAAAGGAAAAGATTTTATGTATGTAGGTTTATACATAACTATATATATATATATATATATATATATATATGCAAGATAACTATACTACTAATCTCTGTTCATCAAAAAGAACAATTTGTGCTGTCATTGTTTCATTGTTTGATATGTTTTGTGCCTAGATCTTGTAACCTGAACAACTACTTCAAAGATAACAATATGGAATGTATTAACTAGTGTTGATTTCTTACTGTTTTTTTTTTGAAATTCTGTATTATTGCTATCTTTTTTCTGTTTTGCTTTCTAAAGTAAAAAAAAAGAAAATAAATTATCCAGAAATAACTTCAAAACACTCTCCACACTGGAGCATATCAAATGTTTAGATAGAAAAAGATAATATTTTAACTTAACAACCCTATGTTTTAACTAGATATTTACTTATGAATATACCATAAATATCTTTCTGTATCCTTAAAAACTATTTTTGCAACATGTTAATTGTCACAAATCAGCTTATTTTCAAATGTACTATAACATATTTATCTAATATTTTTCCTAGATATCTGTGTTCCTTCCAAATTGAATCTTTCTAGTCAATTCAAACATTCCTTAAGAAATAACTTATTGGTGTATATATCCACTTTTTTCTTTTGCTTTTTTGCCTTTGTATGATGCAGTGTTTTTTTTTTTTTTAAAGATTGCATCTTTGGCAAAAGGTGATATAAAAAATTGCCTCGTAAATTGAGTGAGGAGTAAAATGCTAACAGTCAACAGTTGGGTCATATTTTTAGGGATTTTTTGAGCCCACTTTATTTAGGTAGTTATCCTTGCCTTGCCAGTTCAATCTATGAAAATTTTTCAGCTATTTCATTTTGATTACTCTTTATATACAGCTGAAAATTATTTCTCTAGTTTGTTGAAACTCACAAGAATTTTGCTTTGTTTCTGCACCTTTGGTTGTATTCCTGGGAAAGTACTTTACCAGGCCACACACTCACACAAACACATGCATAATATTTTTTCTTTTAGTCACCTATATTCTTACTTTATGTCAATTTCCTTTAGTTTTCAAGTATCCTTATGCATTTCTGAAACAAAACAGTACATGAATAGAGCTGCAATTGCCTGTGTTAAGGGTGCAGTGAGAGGATAAAATAAGACATGGATAAATTTAGTAATACACAAGTGACTGGGAAGTCAATGTCTCCCGATGGACCAACAGTGCAACGCTGCAAGACAGCCCCTATTTGTTGATTGTATACGGTGATAGGCAGATCTAGCAAAAGATTCAAAATTGGGGAAGACTCAGAGGCCTGTGGCTCAGTGGCAAGTATAACCTATTAGGATCTTGCTCTGAGTGTTTTTTAAACTCAGTGGTTTTAGTTTAGTGTTGGGGAGTGGGAGAGGTTGGCCCATCCCTAAAGAGTTAACGGGGAGTCTCAAACGGATGATACTGACAACCCCAAGCTTCCATTTTACCCCTTTAGGGAAGTATTCAAAATTAGCCATTGTGCATTTGTGGTCCCCAGCAAATAGGTAGTACATTTCTTAAAATCCAAAAACATCTGAAATAAATGAACTATGTAGTAATTCGAAGATGGTAAGTTCTATGGGAATAAAAGAGCAGAATAATGACTATCAGGATTTCCGGGGTCAGGGACAAGAGTGGTCAGAATGAGCTCCATGGAGAAGGTGACGCCTGAGAAAAATCTTACAAGCACTGAAAGAAGTAGTCATAAGAATATATTAATGATTTCATAAGGACCTCATATGGAAATGCTCATATAAATGTCTTAAGGCAAGAATGTGCATGGAATATTTAAGCAAATAAAAGGAAATCAGAGGATTTAGAGCAAAATAAGCAAGAGGGAGGGTAGTTAGCCTATGAGTCAGAGTCACTGGACAGAATTTGTAGGAAGTCATAAAAAATGCTTTGAAGGTTTTATGCAGAATAATGAAATGATCAGAATCACTGTTTTTACAAGGTCTGTTATGTTGATATTCGATTGTAGGAAGGAAAGTAAAAAAGGAAGCCAAGAGATTAGGAGAACTTTGCAGTCTGTAGGGAGTATTAGTGGTTCTACTAAGTGTGGCAGTAGCAGATAAGGTAAGTGTTCACATCTGCTGTATTTTGAAGAGATCAACAGTAGATCTCAGGAAAAAATTCCAATAAGTGTTAATTATCAAAAGTTCATCCTAATTCATATTAAGATAAATTTATACTAAGATGCATACATCATCTGTTGGTTAGTTTCCTTTTGTTGCTAAGACAAAATACCTGACATATAAAATTAGAGAAGGAAAGGTTTATTTAGCTTACAGTTTTTTGGAGGTTTCAGTTCATACTCAGCTGGCTCCAAGGCAGGGTGGCATGGCTGAGGGGCAGCTGTTCATGTTCACGGCAGACTGCAAGCAACAAAAGTGAAAAGGACGAAAGGGGAAATCATGCCTCCTTCCCTCCCTTATATTGTATGCCGATTCCACCCCTGGATGGATGCAGCACTTACATTGCCAGTCCCAGTGATAGACAACAAGCCAATCACAAACACTAGACTCAGCAGCCTTTGAAATGTCCACATCCCATGACCACATGAGGCTGTGGGGGGACATCCAGTCACAAACTGTAACACATCAGATATCAAAATGAAAAATTCAACTATCTGAACTGTTGGTGAAGCTATGGCACTGCTCCAATTTACATACCCTGGTGGACTTTGGAAAACAGTTTAATGGAACTGAAGAAAGCTGCAGGTATGTACATTTTTCAGCCCAGCAGTTTTACTTCATGGCACACACCTACCAGGGAAGCACACATAGGCCACTGAAAGGCATGTGTAAAGATTCGCAGAATCACAGTTTATGTTGCCAGGCATCATGGTGCATGCTTGTAATCCCAGGACTAAGGAGGCTGAAGCAGGAGGATTATTATAAGTTCAAGACCAGACTGGGCTACATAGTGAGTTCAAGGCCAGTTTTAACTCCACAGGGAGACCCTGTCTCAAAAAGATAAAAAAGAAAAAAAAAAGCATCACAGTTCGTGCACTGTGATTAGCAATAGAATATAAGTGGTGAAATATTGTACAGTGAAACAAAATACAGGAATGAAAATGAACTACTTTCTAGATGCAAAAATATAGATTAATCTCACAATAAACATGCTGAGTGAAAGAATCCTCATATGATCCATAAAATGTTTTTTTATGTAGTACAGGGATTCAACTCAGAGTCTTCATATTGAGCTGCATCCCTACCCCTTTTTATTTTGAGGTAGATTGTTGCTAAGTGATCCAGGCTAGGCTCGAAACTTGTAACTGTCTTGCTTCAGCCTCCCTCTTACAAATGATATTTTGAAAGCGACATTGGGGTTATATGATGAATGACTTCACAGCAGATGAATAGTTCTGCAAACATCTGTTTCACTATTGAATACTTATAATAACCATGGTGTTTGAATTGTTTGTGTGTGCTTTCAATTGGTTGTTTTACTTCTGTGTTTCAAATTCAGTTACTTCTGGCTGATTATTTTTCATTTCTCTGCTTCACTAAGAAAATGAGATTTCTTTCCATCCCTTCATCTCATTCTTTGTGACCTCTTTGTTTTCTTTAATAAATCACATGGCTATGTTACTTGTTTTTGCCTCTCCCACTGTGGATTTCTGTGTCAGTGCTGACACCACGACTTTTTTAAGCTGCTGAATTGTTGTTGTGAGAAGATATTTTGATTTTCTGACATGAACATGTACTTGTGGGTTTGCAAATGGAGTTAGACTTGCGAGGCTGAATCAGGGCTGATTCTGACATAGTGAAAGAAATAATTCACATTTACATAAAGAAACAGTCAGAGATTTGAATTTTCAGAGATTTAGGCTGAATTCCTCATTCGATTGTTTGTGGGAAATTGGATCAGTTGATTAACCTTCTTGAACTTTAGTTTTAATACTTCTAAGTGACAAATTGCTGTGTTTCCTTAACTCCTAAGATAATTTCACACATAAGACATGTCAGCAATTTAATAATGGCATTTCACAAAAACTAGTAAACTATATAAAACACAATGAATACATCAATTACAAAGAGCGTCAGTAGATACTTTATTATCATCAAAACTTAATGCCTATTTTGCAAGGACCTGTAATAAAGAAACAACCTACTCATAATAGGAAATATGTAGACATATGTAGGCTTATACTTGCCATTCAAACAACAGTAAGTATTCACATGGTTTAACTGAAACATCACTATTGCTTAAAATGTAATGCAAAATTGACCAGAATCCATGAACTGACTCTTCTACTGTCTTTCCAGCGCACCTGCACACCCCTGCAGGCTCACCTCCTGCCCAATGCCTCTTGTTCCAAAGTTCTTGCTTTTCTTGAGCACTGTCTCATGTCTCATTTCCTCAGGCTTTCTTCTCCCATCTCTAAATTCCCTCTGATTTTTCTTCATGTTCATCTGGGCATTTATGTGCATGGGTGGATTTTATTGAATGTTTAGAGTGAAGTTTGAGTTGTATTAAAGTATCAAAAATAATTTATAATGGGAAGCTCATTTTTTTAAATAAAATCTCCTTGGCTGTCTGTCTAGCCACCAGAAGATTTTTGGAGCTGCGTTCTTCCTCAGACTCCAATTCCCACCGTGTGACTGACCTGTTCTTTCAAAGGCATCCTAGTCATCCCCTCCATTTCTGTTAGCAAAAACTTGGTAACTTCTTGGGTGGAGCACACTTTTCTCTGTATATATTTAATTTTTCTTTTAAGTCATATGCTTAGCGTTTCCCCTTCTATATTCAAAGGGTTCATCACTATATTTTCTAAAACATAGATACGTCTCTACTTAAACATAAGTTTGATGCCAGTTGTACATATATTTTTCCAAATATTTAGGGCACACTTAATGATGCTTAAAATGTTCAACCCAGTTTAGCAACTACTCTGTACCTATACCCAAGCACTGGCTATGGCTGGAGGGAGACATAATCTATGCTGACAGTCTCATTTGAAGTTGAATTTTGGTCTGCAAATCATACTGCTTCTTTCATTGCCTCTTTTCTGCCAAATGGCTATTTCGCAGTTTTCTCTCTTTTGCACTACACTGCCAATCTGCCAGTATTTTTCTTTCATTAGCTCTTATTTTCACTTTAACCTTCACTCTTTT
>RJWT010003356.1:0-19969 GCA_004365215.1 Cuniculus paca | reverse complement strand
AGATGTTATGGAATGAGTGAATGAATGAATGAATGAATGAAAATATAATATAAAATAATTCACAAATACATTAAATTAAAACAGGAAGATGCAAGTCCATAACATATATAAGAATGAACTGTGGTGAGTGTGCCATAGCTATTGGAAGAATTAAATATATGACTGGAGATATCACTAAGCCATGTGACATACTATCATAGAACTATGAACAAAGGCCTCTTGACTTTATCAAAGACTGATTTTGAAAATGTGAGTGGTCTTAAGCAATGTTTTGATGGCTAGTGGCATGTAAGAGGGAAATGAATGAGGAGAGGGGTGTCTAAATGAAGGGGACAACATACATAGTGGAGAACAATCAAAATTTTGTTTCATTTCCTTCCAACACTGTGTAGCTTTGAACAAGTCAATTTAAAAGAAATGGAATCTCTAAATTAGGAACTTTTGTCTGCTGTATTCAATGTTGTATTCCCAGGAAGAAGAACAGTAAGCAGTCCATAGCATATTCACAGTATGTCTTTAGAGAGAAAATAGATGAACTTCTTATTTTAACAAGAGGGCTTTTTACCTAATGAATTTTAAGTTCTTTGTCAGATACATCCTCCTAAACAATAATGGGAATGTTTTCAACTGAGGTAAAGAAAACTTTACCTTGACATGATCAAACCATCTCCAAAATTAAATGACCAGTTGGGGAAGTGATTATCTCCCCAGTTCAACAAAGTTGTCAGTGTTTAAGGGTCTATATGGTCACTTCTCCAAGACACTAAACAAAATATATCTGTATTTGATCAGAACTTACCTTAATTCCAGGTTTAATTCTAATCTGAAAATGCACAGTGAGGCGTGGTGGCTCATGCCTGTAGACCCAGCTCTAGGGAGGCTGAGGTAGAAGGATTACTGTGTGTTAAAGCCAACTTGGGTTACATAGTGAGGTCAAGGCCAGCTTGGACTACATAGTGAGAAGCTGGTGCATAAGGCCAAAAAACAAAGCAAAAAATAAGCAAACAAATGAACAAACAAACAAACAAACAAAAAAGACAATAAAAATACTATGCAGTCCTATCTCTGAATCTATATACTTAATAAGAAAACAAAATCTAAGCTTTTGCCAGCTCTATGCCTCCATTAGGTAAATTTCTGGTTGGCCTATAAGTTGATGTGCTGCTATTGGCAATGGCATTTACCTGAATTCCGTTCATATTTTATGATCATATAAACAGTTGAACTGCAACTCAGGCTTGAAAAAGAAACTTGATAGAAATATTTTAAAAACTATAGGCATGGTAGTGTGTGCTGTAAACATTCTCAAGAGCTAAGGAATATAAAATGAAAACAAATAAAAGAGATTAGATGTACTACTATTGGGAGATATATCCAGGCCTCCATTAACAGATAGGATGTAGGAGGAGATTTCGGAGACGCTGTATCTTAAATGTGGAAAGCTTTTCAATCAGCTGACCTTGTACTGTCTCTCCTCTGCTAGAGTCTCTGCGTCACCAAGAGGGTCCACTGGACCAGCTCTGCTCAGCGGTAGGAACCCTCTGTCCTGGTCTTCTGCTACAGTGGACAGACAGTTGTGCTCACACTATTTCTACTTAGGACTTTAGGTTCTTATTTTGTCCAGTCCTCAGAGTCCTTTTAATCTGATGTTCTGCTCTATATATTTGTGCCATCTACTGCCTTTGTGCATTTTTATTGAGGGTGTCATGGTAGAGGAAATTTTATACAACTGCACAGTCTTTATTTCTGCTGGAACTCACTCCCATCAGGTGAGCTAGAGAATCATGCATGAGCTTTTGGTCATGCATAATTTTGCTTTCTCTCTTAAACTAGTGTAGAGCAGGTGCAAACACACTACACTTAGTTTCTCTTTTGGTGTAACTTGTACGTGTCATAGCTTATTGTTAATCAGCATGGGTCACAGAAACAGACAGCCCTTTTAAACCTTGAGTCTGTTAGGAAATCAGTTTAAGCCACAGCTTCCTCATTGTTATGGTTAATACGTTGTGTCAACTTGCAGAGTTTAGAAGTTTAACTGAGAGACTCAGCAGGGAGCTGAGTTCTTACTTTGTAAATATCCTCATCCTGTTCAAAGGAGGGTAAGGATGTTTTGTGAGTGCTACACCCACCCTGAAGGTGGGGGGGTGGCCTGTGTACAGTATAAGGGAGGAGAAGAGGCTTGTGTTTTGCTCTCTTTTGTTCTGGTTGCTGCCTTGAGGTGTTGCCCCAGTGTCATGCCACCGTGTCTTGGAGCCAACTGATCATGGACTGAAATCTCCAGAAACTGTAAGCTAAATAAACCTTTTCTTTCCTAATTTTGGGTGTCAAGTGTTTGTCTCAGCAGGGAAGAAAAATAACCAAAACAGAACTTGGTACCAGTGGAGTGGGGTTGTTGCTGTGACTATACCTGACCATGTGGTTCAAGAGCCTTTGGAAATGGCTTGTGGGAAGAGTTTGGAAAGGTTCTGAGATGTCACCTGAAAGAGAAGCCCTGGAACAGCTTAGGCTGTTCTGTAGGGGAGATTCTGGTCAGAGCTCAGGAGACCAGAAGGCTGATAGAGAGCCTGCTAGTAAAGATCAGGCTCAGGAGGTTTCTGCTGGGAAGAAGGACTACATTGGTTGTTGGACTCCACTTGATGTATGTTATGGTTTGGCAGAAAGTTTGTCTGCATTTTGCTCATGTCCAGAGACTTTGCCTGAGACTGAGATTAAGGATGGTGAACTGATTAATCTGGCAAAAGAAATATCAAGGCAGTCGAATGTTGAGGCCGTGGCATGGCTACTGTTGGGGGCTTTTAGCCAGATTTACATTGTGCACCAAGAGCACAGAGCCCAGCAGGGTGATTTGAAACATGAGCTTGGCCAGAAAGGATGCTCCAACAAAGATATGGGCTGTAAAGATAAAGTTGAGAGCTCAACTGCTGAGAAACAGAGAAATAGAAAAGATGGCCTGAAGGTAGTGCAAAAAGCAGTAAGTCTTGAACCTTTGCAGGTTCCAAACTGCAAAGGTAAAAGACTTTGCTTTGAGGAGAAAGCCTCAGAGCACCATGCTCCAGAGTGGTAGCAGAGGCCCCAAGATGTTACAGAATGGCAGTGGCATAGAGAATCTGTTCCTCAGAATCAGGCTCAGAGTGCCCAGCGATCCAGGCACTCAACCCCTACAGCCAAGAGAGAGGAAAGCCTGGCTACTGCTCCAACTGGCAGCAGATGTCAGCGTCATCCACATGGTGCTGGTTTTAGGTGCGTGCAGAATGCACAAGCTCAGAGGTTAAGAAGGCTTCCACCCCGATTTCAGAGGGCCTGGGAGGCCAGGCAGTGTGCCTCTGAGAGGGCAGTGTGTGAAACTATGAGTCTGAAGCAAAAGGTGCAGTGGAAGTCCCAGTGGTGATCCCAGAAATTTGGAAAAGCCAGGAACGTGGATCATCTAAGGAAACCTGCAATGGGGGAGCAGAGCCAGCACAAGAGAGATGCCATGGGATTGGTGACCACTAGAAGTGCCATAGGGGTGGAACCACATAAGCCTTTGAAGCTCACAATTTGCCACAGATTGCTTCAGATGCTGGACAAGCAACTATAGGATTTAACATTTGCCCTGCTGGATTTTGGACTTGCTTTTTTCCCAATCCTTGGTACCCTCCTGTTTGTAAATTTTGTAAAGAAAGTGTTTATCTTGTGCCATTGCATGTTGAAAGTGTTTGACTTTGTTTTCATTTGCACAGTTAAGAGTTTGCCTTACATTTCAGAGACTTGGGACTTGGACTTTTCAGCAATGCTGAAACTGTTAGGACTTTGGCAACTCTTGCAGATGGGATAAATGCCTTTTGTATAAAAGGATGTGTGTGAGTCTTTGGGGGCCAAGGACAAAATGTTATGTTTCTAGTGTAATGTAATTTAATGATAGACTTAGTGCTGGTTCTTAAGGATTGTTAAGCTGTGTTATAATGTTCAAGTTGCAAAATGGTAAAATTAGCATGGCTTGGTATCTGGAGGCTGATTTAAAGAAATATGTCTGGTTGCCAAATTGACAAGGGGTGGATGTTATGGTTGATACATTGTGTCAACTTGCACAGTTTAGAAGTTTAACTGAGAGACTCAGCAGGGAGCTGAGTTCTTACTTTGTAAATATCCTCATCCTGTGCAAAGAAGGGTAAGGATGTTTTGTGAGTGTTACACCCACCCTGAAGGTGGGGGGGGTGGCCTGTGTACAGTATAAGGGAGGAGAAGAGGCTTGTTTTGCTCTCTTTTGTTCTGGTTGCTGCCTTGAGGTGTTGCCCCAGTGTCATGCCACTGTGCCTTGGAGCCAACTGATCATGGACTGAAATCTCCAGAAACTGTAAGCTAAATAAACCTTTTCTTTCCTAATTTTGGGTGTCAGCTGTTTGTCTTAGCAATGAAGAAAAATAACCAAAACACTCATCTTTTTGTAGAATAAGGAAAAAAATGGTACCCACTCATAGCTTATAATGGGGTGACTGAGACCCTGAGAAAGAAGCCTAAAATGTGGTGTTTGGTGCACTACCAAGTACTTCATCAGTGTTAGTAATTTTTATCCAGGGCAGCTTACTCTCGCCTGAACCAAATATCATACCATCCTGGAACAATGGGGTAAATGGTCTTCTCCAAACTTTCCATGTGACATGTTTAGTTTTTCTACCAAAGGTTTCACTTCCAATCTTTTGAAAAGATGTAAGGAGCTCTCCTCTCTGATAGCCTCATTGTTCAGTTTTCTTCCTCATACATCATTTTCACACAAAACGTAGTGAAGAGGAAGGCTTTGAATTAATACATTTTCCCACAAGAATGTTTGTGCTTGTTGGAGTTTCTAGATTATTTTGGTTACCAATGCAAAAGTTTCTGAATTATTATCTAAACTGGTGCATAGGAAAAAGTGAGATGAAATAAACATCACATAAAATGTCCTTTAATTGAAGATACTGAGTTAACTTGTCATTCTCTAAGGAGGTGATGTTTCTGGGAAATATTCAGTAATCTGAGGGGACAGATAACTATAATATTATCCTGGTGCCACTGCATAGAAAGAGATCAATGACTGATGAGTCCCCAGTGATGTTCTGCACTGCCAGAAATAGGATGCACAGAGGACAGAGGTATGGCGAATATCTTTGTATCAGAGCCGTGCTACTTCCTTCTGTGCTGGGGAAAGAGAGCACAAGGGATGTCTCATATTTGAGTCCCCAGGTGATGTCATTGCTAGTTGCTGCCACACAAGTTTTTTGAGAGATTTGCTGCCCAAGACTAGCAATTCTGTGCGGTCATTTGTTCATTCTGCAAATATTGACTGAGTGCCAACGCTGTACCAGTTGCCAAGGATACGTGGACAAGCAAGGCAAACAGAATCCCTGCCTTTAAGGATGTTATGTCTCAGAAGACAAATAAAATGAGGAGAGTTGCTAGAATACCAATAAGAGAGAGCACTGACAGTCAGAGAAGTGGAGGCCAGGGACATTAATTCTCTACTTCATTGTCACATTCTTCCCCCACCTTGGCTTACTTCTTCCCAAGAAGGGAATGGTTGGCTGAGTGGGGAGTTGCAGGGGGGCCAAAGTGAGCATGTCCTCGCCGTCTCTGGTATTGTTCTTCGAATAAACAGTGTCCGGGTGCCCTGTGATCTTCCTTGCGATGGGGTATTCAGAGAGGAGCTTTGCCTGAAAACGGTACAGGATGTGCTCAAGTCAGGTTTCAGCATCAGAGCTCAACTCCATTTTTCAATCAGCTCTGTGCAGCACAGCCTGAGTGCCTGTGTTGATATTCATTCATCTGCCCTGACCTTATTTATCAATAGATTCTAAACTCATAAGAGAAAATAAATGTATTATTTATCTGGTTTCCCTTTTACTCCTCCATCTTGATGCCTTTGACAGATATCAGGGGACTAGATGCAAGGAAATGTCCTTTAAAAATCAAATTAACCCACCAGCAAACGGGAAGATGGAGTTTGGGTTTAAAGCAACGAAACGTTAAAAGAAGCCTGAGTTTTGGAAAGTTTAAGCAGGTGGAGACTTTTCCTGTGATGGCTGAGGACAGGGACACTTGGGGCATTGTAACAATGATTGTAAAGGCCTTGTGACTGACTGTAATTTGCTTTAACAAGGCATAACTAAGGGATCATTTTATAGAGGAAAGAGACTATTCATCCTCTAAACTTCACTTTAACATAGGGATAGCTTGAATGCATAGGCCTTTTTGGTCTTAATGGACCAAAAACTTATTTGCCTGCATTTACTAAATTTCACCATAAAGACTGAGACTTTAAATTCTAAGGTCAGCTAAGTTCAGCCAGGGTGTCAAACACTGTGGTACTTTGTGTTAGGCACAGAGAAGCAGTGCTCTGCGTTCTGTAACTCTGACCATAGCTTAAGGCTAAGTGGGAAATGTGTCATAGCTAAAATCTAGGATTTATGTAGGCTGTCCAAAGGCAATTCAGTCTTACTCTCTTCTACCAAGTCAATTCAGGTTAAAGCTCTGATTTGTGGAATACTTTCGTGTTGACTATGGCTTTAGACCACATAGACTCCAGCTACGTTATTGACTACCAAAGTGTGTTACTTCCTATTAACATCTTAAAAGGACTGGGAATCTGTTTTCCTCTTATATTAATAAGGAGAAACATTATAAATTTTTTGTAATCCCTTAATCTGAGAAAGATTGTACCTAGAAAATTCAGCTTTTAGAAGTCAAGTTTGCTGAAAAAAAATCAAGGAGGAAAACGTTGTTATAAATTATACTTATATCCTCCTACCAAAAAATGACAAGAGTAAAAGTGGTAAAAGATTAAAGACTGGCAAAGAACACAATAGTTGTATGATTTCGAGGTCTGTAAGAATAAAGAAAAGCACAGAATAAAAAGAGAATTGGGGCCTTAAGAGGCTGGAGTTATTCCTCCAAAACATATCTGTCAGGGCAACATTTTAGCCAGCACATTTTGGACACCTTCGTGCTGGCTAATTCCCTGTTCCTTATGGTTCAGAAACCTAATAGCATTTGCAATGCAAAAAACTATGTGATGATTCTCTAGTATAAACAAATTTAAGGAAGGTAGATTTTAAATGTCAAAGAAGATTTTACAGCAAGAGGCAGTGGCAATGATCACTATGGCACAAGACTAAAATACTTGCTCTCCAGAAAAAGGTAGACACTAAATTACACAACACAGCCGACTGCCCATGCTAGATGCCATAGAGAAAATGGAAATGAGAGACTTTGCACATGGCAGGTGAGGGGAAAAGGCAGGTCCAGTAAGATCTGGTGACCTGTGCTCAGTCAGAATGTCTTTGAAAGAGGACATGAATGTCCCTAAAGTAGTCCTCTGGGTTCAAATTGTTTGTTGAAGTGGATCCTTTCCCCAGTTCCCCCTCTTGAAATGACAAACAGTGCTGCAATTGAACTTAGCAGAATTTTTTTTGGTAGAAGTTTAATTTCATAGGCAGTAGCCTTTAGATAACTGTAAGAACTTACAGGCACCTTGACAAATTCCAAAGTCAATATTGCCTCCGTCTCACCTCTTTGTTTCAGCTGCCAAATATTTGCTCTCATTTCTGGCCATGATAACATGGCCCTGGGTTGCACAAGATACTGGATTTGGGGAATAACACTCCTGTAGAGATTAGAAATTGAGCTATAAAAATTGTGTAAGGTGGGGTTGATGAGTGGTATTCTTTTATGTCCAAATATTAGAAAACTTATGGCATGTAAGACATTTTGAGTTAAACTGATTGCATTTTGAACATGATTAAAAAGTGCTCTCTCCAGTAGATGTTGGTTCAGGTGTCTATCTACTCAGTCTCAACTGGACCATTGAATTAGGAATCCATCTAGGTCAGACCGAGCAGAAGAGAAAATTAACCAGTCACAACTAAAGAAACATTATTTGTTTTTTATCTTTTAATGGAAAAGGCTCATAATTTTTGGACTTCATTTTCACCCATACTCTTCACATTAGAAGATTTGTTTTATTTGAGTTTGAGATTTTTGTATGATTGTTCTTAGCCATCACAATCAGTTGTAAATCAGGATGAAAAACCAAATAAAGAATAGACTGTCTATCCAGGGTTCAGAAGGATTTTGAGGTTAGTTAAGTTCTGGTCCATTGCAGAGCCTTGAGGAGGAAAAAGTAAAAGCATCTGTCAGTTTCTCGGGTGGGTCTCAAACCCTCAGTGGTTGCTATGGTGGCCTCCTGAAAGTAGCAGCACAGGGAGTTCAACCTCCTACCATTAGTCAACTGGCTACATCAAAAGTTGGTCATCGATTTAACAAATCAACTCAGTAAGTCAAAAGACTAAAAAACTGGAGACACTGCAGACATTTATTTCATATTCTTGTTTTTTAAAAGGGAAAAAAAATCCACCCAAGTTTATGGGAAGAGAATTTTAGAAAGAAGTCTCTGGATTTTTCTCTAACCCCAAGGGAGGAAGCATGATTTGTCTGTCTGATTGGTTATGGAGAAAAATCTCAGGCCAGTCATGCTGTCTTCCTACTCATTGTCTGCAGTTTCACAATGCTTCCAATTTGTGGAATGAGACCCAATTCCAGGAGAATGGTAGAAATCCACCTCGCTGCAAACTTATGGTCATATTCTTTAATTGATTTTGATTCCTTTCTGTATTTTTCTGTGTGCTATTTCTTGATTGACTCCAAAGTCAAGAAGTCAAGGTAAGGATTTATTTATAGACTCTACTAAAACTCTTTTTATGGTCAAAGTATACAAAATTGGTCTTTCAAAATGTGCACCTTTTGAGGAATGGAGCAAATATCAGTTGGCTGGACCAAGAAATGGTTTTGGTGGTTGGTGGGAGGTAGGATTGTCTAGGCTCAGGGAAGAGAGGTGAAAAGGCAAGCAGAAAGAGAACAAATAACATACTTATTAAACTGCAATAAAGTCCACCTGTTGTACCAACTGGTACAACATATTTTTTCAATGAGTGGTGAGTGGGTTTTAATGAGATTGGACTTGTATGCCACCGACACATCATTGAGTTTGGCAATAGATTTAGGATGCTTGCCTTAACTGAGATCTGACAGATTAGGCAAATAAAAATATAGACTCCCAGTTTCATAATACTTTTTAGTACAAGTCTTAGGCAACATTGACAATGTATGAGGGCCATTTATACCATAAACATATTCATTTATCTGAAATTCAAGTTTAACAGATTGTTTCATGTTTTATCTTGAGACTGTCTATTGGAAATGGCAAACCAATAAAGATTTGAAAAACTTGAAGTAATGTGATCAGAAAATACAGGGAAAAAAAAACTAGTCATGTTATTAATGGCAAGTATCTCTTTCCAAATATTTTCAAGTTTCTTAAATACCACTCTCCCTTTCAACCTGGCTTTACCATAAAACTGGAAATAATGAGAGCCTGCTAGGAAGCCCTGAGAGTCCTGATAATATTGCAAATGCAGGCTGACGAAGATAAATGACAGTGTCAAGAGTATGGCAAACAAGGGGGACTTATAACAAGAGTGGGGATTTGGATTCTTCCTCTTGGCATTTGTAGTCTGCATAGAAAGAGGCAATACACACAAGTGACTGACAGTCACAGCAATTTCATTTGCAAAACTGAGCCTACTCATTTGCCTCCATTGAAATCTAGCTCCCTGGTCCTCCTCAAAGCCTGTGTTTAGCACGCCTGACTTTTGCAGAGTGCAGTGATTGCTGAATTTGTAGCCAGCTCACTCGGATTCACAGCAAGGTTCCTGCAAATGGACTGACACTATGATTACTAAAACATGATCCATCAGAAGCAACGCAACATCTTATGCTACCTACAACAGAAATGGGCACCTGGCCAATGAGCAGAGACTGCTTCCCTGACTTAATATCCATTTTCTGAACACAAATTCTCATTTTTAATTATGACTCCATGTGTTTTCTAAATATCTCTGTGCCCCTTCTTTGTAACCTTTTCCCTAGGAGTCCTCTCTTCTGGCAATTGTTAAAAATTCTAATTGTAAGTCTCTGGAACAGAGTAATGGACAAATTGGAACAAGTTGTTCGCACCTACTGATCGGTCAATTTATGGGCTTGCAACTGGGTGAGTACATACATCACCAGGAAACCAGTCTCTCCACAGGAGGTCAATAACCATGAGCAATAGGGGCGGAAGCGGAAATAAAAGGCCAAGGATAAAGTTTCAGCAAGCATTTGACATTTAATTCACTAGGCAAGAAGTGTTTCATAGAAAAAAAAATCTTTGTATCCAAAATTTGAAAATATATTTTGCCGATGTTCAGCATGACCATTCAGTCCTAGCTACAATATTACAAAAGTGAAACTGAAGTACGGAAAGCACAGGAGATCTGAGCCTGAGGGGCAGCTAGACTTACTACCTTCCCGGCATAGCCAAGCTCATACTAAGAGGCATACAAATACCAACTGTTGCAGTCAGAGGTTTACAAGAAGAACAATTCAGGACACATGATTTATAGCATTATTTATAATGGTCACCCAGAGAGTCAAATACAGAAGAAAGAGTGCAGGAAATCTGTCCACACACTAAGACCCAAAAATTCCAGCTGGGGACCTGGATCCCATGACAATGTCCTGCATGAATCCAGGTGAAGACCTAAAGCCTATGACAATGACCCCCATGAGTCCAACTGGAGGTCTAGAACCCATGGTAATGTCTCATGCAAGTCTTATTTCATGGATCTTAGCTGGAAAGGTCCAAAGGTCTGTGGTGGAAGCTAGAAAGTCTGTGCCAGTGGGATGAAAGATCTGTGCCAGTAGGTTGAGGGTTCTACACTAAATCCAGAAAGCAATGCTCAGAGTAAAAAAGTACCACAAAAAGTACCACAGCCATCCTCAGCAACAATGAGGTCCCAAGCTCCTCCAACAATGAGAACAGTCGAGTTCATATCAGGAAGCCAGTGTGACAGCTTCTCCAGGGGTTGAACAGCACACATCTTCCCCTCTGGAGCCAGGAAGCGATGCTCAAAATAAATACCAGAGCTCCCCCAAAGTGATTCATAGCCATTCTCACCAATAAGGTCCCGAGCACCTCCAATGATGAGAACAGCCAAGTTCATTATCAGGAAAGAAGCTTGACATGCTCCTCCAGGAGCACCAATGGCAACAGGAGAACCAATGACACTACGGAGAGTCAACAACATTCAATTCTTTCTCTCCAGTTCTCCTTTTTATCTTGGCAACAATCCTCATGTAAGTCATCCACATTCAGCACCACACTTATTCAGTTCAACTGTTATTACAAGTTGACCGCCAATTTTCAATCTACTACCCCAACTATGGCAAAGATTTGATGAATACTTAACACTTTCCAGAAACTGTTATCCATACTTTATACCTATTAATATCACAATCCTGCAAAGTAGGTAGCATTATGCTTAACATTTTACAAATGAGAAAATGAAATACAATGCAGTAACATCAAATGGCAGGAATATGACATGCTAAAGATTCAACCCAAGCTATTGGACTCCAAAGCTGTACCTTTTTTTTTTTAAAGTTTCTATTAGTACATGTTTGCCCTGCATAGTGAGTACATTCATATGGGGAGTTGGAACATGTATATAACATATCTTAATTCTTTTTTATTTCCCCTGTTCTCCCCTCCTCTCCCCCTTCATCTCTGATCTCTTTCTCATTTGAAAATTGATTCTGATTATCTGTCTCTTATTTTGCTCTTTAAATTATTTAGACTTTGAGTCTCTCCTTTAAAAAAATCCATGTGATATTTATGATTGCACGTATGCTTTACTTCACTTAGCATTATGTTCTCAAGGTGTTTAACAACTACATTGCTCTTACTCTGGGGCAAAACACCTTTTGATAATGGAGGACATTTGTGTGGCCTGGAAAGTGGAAATGTTGTTAGTTGAGTTATAGCTGGTAAAACACTTAAGACTAGCAGTTTTCCAAGTTTCCCTCTGTTGTATGAGTTGAGGTAAATTTAAAGATTCATTATGCATAAAGTATGAGTGTATGAAACTGTGCTTACTCAAAACAACAATCTGTAAATACTGTGCTTTGATTTAACCTATATTGATTCATTCTTTCATTCATAAGCCATACCTGGAGTGATGGCTGGATGAAGGGCTATAGATTTAGCTCTTATGATATTGTTCTTCATTAGAAGTGCATCACCTGTATGAAAACACACTCGAGAAAACAGTCACAGTGGGTATCACATTGGCGGTGAAAGCTACCCACTTGTATGTTAGGCTGCTAAAGTTGTACAGAATATGTAACTTAGGGTCCCAAAGACTTTCAGTCTTGCTGTTTTCTTGACCATTTCACTCAGCATTTTCTTGCTTCTTGCAAAATACCCACAGAGATATCTAGAAATATCAAGGAAGTGCTTTTTCTGGTCCATGATTTGATCCGACAGGTCCTGGGAATTTGGTGTAGACTCACTGATTAAAGAACACATAGGAAGAGGGAAGAAGTCTGACCTGGTCTCATAAAATTGCAAAGATGATTGAAGTGACAGCTCTGCACCACTCTTCTTTTCTGGACTATAGTAGGATGACGAAATTGCCCTTGCTTTGATAGAAGTTTCAGTTAGCCAACAGGATACAGTGCTACCTCAGTTCGTGAACTTAATTCTTTCCATAATTCAGGTCACAGAATTCGTTCCACAATTCTGACTGCAACTGAGTTGAGTATGGATATGGCAGTACTACTTACTGTGCAACAGAGCCACCAGTGCCCATGGACGCATAGCAAAATTGTCTCCAGTCATGACTTACACTTCCAACAAACCAGTGGCTCCAAAGGATCAGGTAAGGAAGTATGCTTCATTGTTTTCCATTTCTGCTGTCTCTCAAGAGTTTGACACAGATAAAACCAAAACCAAAACCAAAACCAAAACAAAACCAACAGCAGCAGCAAAAAACCACATCCCTTCTTTAGCCAAAGCCCAAAGTCACATGCAAAATATGCAAATGTATCCAACAGCTCACTAATAATCCACACAGCCTGTCTTAGACTGGACTCAGGACAGTATACTCCACACAGAATATGGTAAGCGTTTTAATGGAGAAATGGACAAGCCAAAGAGTATAAAGAATCGCTTTAGCTGGGAGATCTGGACAGCTTTATTGTAGCAGTAACTCTTAGGAGCAATTTTGATAAATGAGCAAAGGTTTTTTGTTCAGTAAAGAGACATTATGGCATATTGCACGAAGAGAAATGGAAATACCAAGGCTTAGAAACGTGTTTGTGTGAAAGAGCTTGGAGTTCTTCGATGATGGTAATTAGGGTAAGGCATTTGTTGAGTAAGTTGCATGCTACAAAGCTCAACACATATTTCTGTCATAAAGTCTCATAAACATGGGTGTTTCAAACTCACATTTATTCTTTAGATAGACTATTTCTTCTGATGAGTTATTCATTTTAATTTTATGAGTTTTATTGTACTAAATAATGAGTTGTTAAAAGGAAAAAATCACAAAAATAGAATATTGCACTTTTAATATTTATTGAATGTTTATCAAATAATCATAATTTTCAACAACAACTGTTTTGGGTATACAATGTCTAAAAAGAACATCAGAAATAAATTCTTATATGAACTACAGTGAAAATACCAATAGCATTCTACAAAAAAAACTTTACCCCTATTATCACACGTAAGGCAGTCTGCACACATAACAACAACACATTCCATGCATACACATAGCTTACACTGACAGCACATGTGTTTTGCTTTCCTGGACTTTTTATAAGACGTACTTGACATCTTGCTGGTTTTGCTGTTTTTTTCAGGAGGTTCCTATTATATTGTGCAATATGTAGTTAAGAGGAACATAAAATGTCAATAAAATAAAGTATTACATTCTTAATGCATATTGTCCATTTAGAATAAACATCAACATTTTCACATCTACTGTGTACTTGCTTACAAAATCTAAGAGATAACATCAGAAATAAGAACCCACAAGAGGTACAATGCAAGCACAAACAAAAATCTACCATAGAAATAATCTCTATTTCAATCATCACACCCAAGGCAGTCTCCACACATGACAACTGCATGTTCCATGAACATGTTTCACGTACACTGAGAACACATGTGCTTAGCTTTCCTTTCCTAAGTGGCAAGTCCTTCTTGTCATCTCTCTACTCTTACTGCTGTGCATGTCAGGATCTTCTTACCATGTACAAGATACACTTACCTGGGAAATAAAATATCAATAAAATAAAATGTCAAATGTGTAATGAGTGCTTAAAATAGACATCAACATTTTCACATCAGCTGTATACTTGCTTACAAAACCTAAGAGACATCAGAAATAAAAACTTATGTGAAAAACAATGAAAATACCAATAAAACTCTACAGCAAAATAATCTTTGCTTCAATTGTCACATCCAAGACAGTCTTTACACATGTTTCACTTACACTGATGGCACCTGTGTTTTGTTTTCCTGTCCTTTCCTGTAGGGCATAGTTGAGATCTTTTTGGTTTTCCTGTTGTCATACTAGATTTTTGGGGTGCTGTGCTAGCCTGTTCACCTATCAGCTCACCAATGTGGTCTGCAATTTTTTTGGCATAGTTCTCTGGGCAGAAACATTTTGTTTTTCCTCTGCTGAAAATGATCTCTTATGAGTTCCTGTCCCAATTCTCTAAGAAAATTTCTCTATGGTATTTTGTACCTCTTATGGTCTTTGTAAACTATCAGACTATTTATGCCATACATGTTGATGATTGAGTAAAATGCAACCATTGACCAATGCCTTGTGTTTCAAGTGACATCATAGTTGGTTCATAGCTCATCAACAACATCTACTTCATCTTCAATCTTGTTGTAGAAAGTTTCATCTCAGGCTTCCATTTTGTCAAGGTTTCCCTATCAATATTTCCATCATAGTGAAATGTTGGCATCAGTAGTACCAGTTTGTTTTTCTTTGCCATATACAAGGCCAACGTTACGTCTTTCTGAAATCTAAAGACTGTATTATACAATTCTCTGATTTGAAATTGCAGCATTTCATTTGGAATTTCTGCTTTGTTCTTGTATACAGTTCCTGTGCTGGTTACTCTGGTGCTCTGTTAGTAGATGTAACATGGATTGGAAACTGGTAAGGCAATTGTTGAATGTCATACTTCAATTAGTTTGTGAGATGGGCGCAACAAATCTGCTCACATCATTTGGTTTATTACCATTCAAATAAGGACTTGATGGGTGAGTTCCAGGACAAATTTCTAAATTGAAAACATAAATCTTCACATCTAAAAGAGTGTAAGATTTTATGCCATATTTTGACTCATCACTTTCCCATAAGTCTTTTACATTCATGTGCTTACCATGAAAAATCCCTGCTAAGTACATCAGACCTATGAATACTTTCATTTTGGCAAGTGCAGTGTCATAATAAATATACTTTTTAATATGGCTATTGGTGCATAAAGAACATTTTTCATGTATTTCAGCCTTTGTGTATTTCACAGCATCTTGTAGCATTTCATATGTTACAATTTTCAACATCCAATGGCAGTACTGGAAATCTGTACAATATATTTCACCTCTGTCAAGACCCTCACTGTATTTTCAGACTAGTTATAACACTGGATCACTCCATTTGGTTATGCGACCATTTCACAATATTTTGACAAGTCAAATACGTACTCACATTGCTACTTTTTTTGTCATCTGAGTCAAGAAGATCTGCATTCCCTGCATCAGTATCAGTTGATTCTTGCTCCATTTCACTGTCACAGGAACTTTGACTCATGGACAGCATCAAAGTCATCATCACCATACATTCATACCACACTTCTGTTATAAAAGCATGTTTTTTTCTTAAACAAAATCACATTACAGTGCTAAACATAATGGTTTCATCATTTGCCTTAATCAGATTTTAGTGCTTATTATTCATTTTTGCTTTGTCTGAAATAGTTTTCTATGACTCCATAACCAGTGTGGCAATTGATGTTTAGGTTGCTCTTTGAGGTGGTTCTTGCCCTCTGTGGTTTGCATTAGGAAAACTTATGCCTAAATTCTCCAGGCTTAAACTCACCTCTTAGATTTCCCAACAAGAGCTGGTAGCAAAGACCACTGAGGAGCCATGATTTTACATTGCATGGAGCCCATCTAGTTGAAAGTTCTATGCATGGAGGGTTCTCCCTTTCTCTGCTCTTTCATCCTCTGACCAGTGTGCCTCTGATGAAAAGTAATAAAGCTCTCTAAAAACTAAAATTTCCTCGTTTGTCCATTGAAAGGACTATACTGGGATACTGGGAAGATTCAGAGCTCTCTGCTGAATACCTTAAGTCTTGTCCTCCGTGTTGTCACATGATCAAGCTCATACTTTGATTTCTAGCTTCCTAGCCAGCTTGTCTGTGTCTGTAGATTATGTCCAGTTGTAAGAGGAAGGAAACATAACTTATTTCCTCCTAAAAAATAAGTACTCTTCCATTTTAATTGACTGAATAAACTAGTGATATCATTTGACAAGACAGCCTGTCTTCAATTCACATGGTTCTAAATACTTTTTTTTTTCACTTTACCACAGTGTGGAAGTGATATGCAATCACTAGGAGCTTCACTTTGAATTTTGAAGTTTGATCTTTTCCTAGTCTAATATTAAGATACTGTCCCTGAAGCTAGACAGTGGGAATAGGCTGTACCATCTAGGCAACCACATGGTCATGAGGACCAGCAGCCAATACACCACAGTGCGGTCTCTTGCTAAGCTATGATGCTTGGTAGTTCAGGTGGTTAAATTATGACATTTTCACTTTATAATTGGGTTATTAGAACATACGGGAGCATCTGTGTACTGTATGAACTGAATGTATTATTGTCTGTTATCATTACCATCACTATTAACTAACAGTGCTCCATGGGAAATACAGTGTGCAAATAAAGGGAAAATAGAGGTTTCACTATTCATTCTGACCTCCTGCCATCACCCACAAATTCAGATTTCCAAAAAAACACAAATGCTTACTCCCACCCATATGTGCTTGCATTTCAGAGATTCACTAGGTCTGATTGGCTGCCAGCAATGCCAGAATGTTGTTGCAGTTTGGTTGCTTTATGGTCTCTCACAGCTTGGTTAAGTTGGAAGAAAAATTCCTGCAATATCATTGTGGGGCCATGTTCATGAATTATTTTGTGTGTTGCCTGACCACTGTGGGCACTCATGTTTATTCTTATGATCATGCTGACTTTCATGTGACATAGGGTCTTTCATTTGGTCAGCTAACAACTACAGTGAAAAGAGAAATTGCCTAACATCACAATTTCAGCAAAAGGATTTATTGATATCTAATGTAACACTAACATTGCCTTTGACAATTGCTAAGAAACTTGTTGAACATACACATTTCATACCTTTTTCCTAAGAGAGAATTTTATGTTTCAGTGGCATATTAATGAGATAGACAGAATCAAGAAACTAGATTCTTTCACTTCTTCTTTCCCACATATAGTCATAATTTAATATTATGTCATCAAAAGTAAGCATATTTTTTCAGGGTAGACTTCACCTTCATTCTTATTTATTGTCTGAAAATGATTTTGTTATGATTTGGATCTTAAATGTCTCCCAAAGCCCTGTAGGCTAAAAATTGGGTTCCTAGCCTGTAGAGTTATTGGGTAATGGTGGAACCCTCAGGAGGCAGGGCCTAGTAGGAGGAAGTGAGGTCACTGGAGGGGCAGGGCATGCCAGTCCCTCTGTCTCTTTACTTTCCAGCTGTCATAAGGCGAGTAGCCTTCTCTGTTATGTGCTCCTACTACTGCCCACTGTGCCATCACAGGCCAAACAATCACCAGGCCACTCAATGATAGATTGAAGTCTTGCAATTGTGAGCCAAAATAAGTGTTCTTCACTATAAGGTGTTTATTTCAGATACTGCATCAGAGCAACAGAAACTTGATTAGCATGGGCTTGTCTTAGTCTGTATGTGCTGCTATAACAGAATATCGCAGACTGGGTAATTTACAAAGAAAACCAATTTATTTTCTCTTGGCTCAGGGGACTGGGAAGTCCCAGATCAAGGTGACAGCAGGTTTTGTTGTCTGTTCAACCCTGGTATCTGTCTCCAGCATGACACCTTGTCGTGGCAACCTCCAGGGGGGCAGACATTTCTTCCTCACATAGAAGGCAAAAGAGCAGGCTGGATGCTTATTCCATATAGCCATTTGCATAAAGTCCTGAATTTCATTAACAGAGGGGATCACTCATTGTCTGAATAGTAAGTACCTGTGGTTTAATAACTTCACATCAACCACTAAATTTCAACATCTGACAAGGCAGGTGGGCACATAGCTGTAATCACAGAAGTTTAATGAGAAGCTGTCTCACTAAAAAGTAAAAGGATTCAGGATGTAGCTCAGTAGTAGTGTACCCTAGGATCAATTCCTAGTACCCAAAACAAAATCAACGCCTGCATTGTGGAGGGGACACATTTCAATCACAGCAGATTTACTGCTGTGGAAGAGATATGTCTCAGAAAATGCCACTACATACCTTGAAACTGTAGCTTCAATAGCAGGAACTACAGATATCTAAATATGCATGTCTGTTCTTCATGTTTATTGTCATCATTCAACTGAATAAAATTAAACTTGCCATTTGCATCATTGCACAAAAGAACGAGTTATTTTTTTAAAAATGTTATTTAGTTAAGGAGTAAATACAGCACTGTTCTAAAAAGTACAATATTGAATCAAAGCAAAAACCTTAAGTTTCTATGAGAAGTTCACTAAATGTAATGAAAATTTAAATCAGATGATACCCCTAGACTGCCGGGCGTGGTGGCTCACGCCTGTAATCCCAGCACTCGGGAGGCTGAGACACGCGGATCGTTGTGAGTTCGAGACCAGCCTGGGCTACAAAGTGAGCTCAAGGCCAGCCTGAACGGTATAATGAGACCCTGTCTCAAAAACAGGGCTGGGGATCTAGCTCAGCGGTCTAAGCGCCTGCCCGGCAAGCGCAAGGTTGTGAGTTCAATCCCTGGTGCTGCAAAAAAAAAAAAAAAAAAAGATGATACCCCTAGATGCAGTTGATGTGCACAGTCTTTCTCGTTTATTTCCCTTTATCGCCAATACCTAAAATCCTACTCCTCTTACTTCCTTTATGAATTTTATCCATTTAATTATTTATTTGCTTATTTATTTATTCTGGTGCTGCAAGAAGTCCTCTTTTGACACTACTTGTATTTTTGGAGAGAAGGGCATTTACTTCTTAATATAGAAAAAGCAATTGGGTAGTCTGGGGCAGATCTTTTCTCTTGATTCTCAAACTTGTTTTTATGGACTCATCTTTAAAAATGCATAGGTTTCAAATAAAAATTGAGTTTACAAAGTGAGTGTCTTGGTTACTTTTCTCGTTGCTGGGACAAAACACCTGACACTCAAAGTGAAGCAAGGAAAGGTTTATTTATCTTACAGTTTTTGGAGATTTCAGTCCATAATCAGTTGGCTCCAAGGCAGAGTGGCATGGCACAGGGACAACACTTCAAGGCAGCAGCCAGAGCAAAAGAGAGCAAACAAGCCTCTTCTCTAGCCTTAAATTGTACTCTGGCCACCCGCCCCGCTTCCCAGCGTGGGTGTAGCACTCACAAAACATCCTTGCCCTCCTTTGCACAGGATGAGGGTATTTACAAAGAACCCTGGCTCCCTGCTGAGTCTCTCAGTTAAACTTCTAAACTGTGCAAGTTGACACAATGTATTAACCATAACAGTGAGTCATTTTGAAAAGAGTGATCTGACCATGCTGACCCCATATTCCTACTTGATAAACATCAATAAAAGGTAAGCAGTAGCTGGGGCAGGCAGATCTATCAATTCTCACCAATATCAATTGTCTTCCTCTGACCACCAAATTGCTTCACTCAGTTAAACGACTGGCAAGACTCCTGAAAATATGTGTTTTTGTGTATTTGTAAGTAAGTGTTATGGCTCAGATCTACAATGTCCTCCGATATCTCATGTGTTTGGAGGGTGATTGGATCGTGGGGACACTATACT